>SNQJ01S0006767.1:605707-628516 GCA_010110895.2 Picea sitchensis | reverse complement strand
GCGTTTGTTAACAATATACCTCAATGATTGGTAATCAAAGGATGTCTCATTGTGTTCGGCCTTAACTCAGTTATTCACATGATGTAGACTTGCACCATTGGCGGATCGTATTGAAGACTTGAAGACATCACTTTGAAGACACAAATTTCCTGAGTTGTTGCTTCCATTTCATCGGGCCAATACCTATTTGACTTCAACGATCATGGGAGATTAGATTGTACTCCATGGTATACATATATCTTCAGATTGATTTTGAGACTGGTTTCACTGAGCCTTGTTTGTGACTATGACAGTTATTGGCATGTAACCACATTTATATTTGCCTACTCATGGCCATGAACACTTGTTGGTATATTTTCCACATGGATCTGCATTGTATTTTTGGCAGCCATCTATGCAAAGTCAGTACATAATGTAATGAACAATTGAGTTCGTCCAGTTGGTTCTCTACCACTCCACTTATGGGTTATTTATAATTTATTTCGGCCATCGCAGATACTCCTCTTATCTCGCACATTAGGGGGCATCTGTTATAGCAAGATTTGCCTCACCATTGCTATCTTGCACAAAGGGCCTTTTTCCATTTCCCTATGCAGACTTATCAACCCCCTTTTTGATAAATCCAGAGCCAAAATTATATATTTTTCCACATATACTCTCCCTAACTACTTTGCAAGATGTGTATACACTTGATGCTCCAATACGGCTTGCGTATATCGGGATTTGTGCCAGAAAATACAAAATGAGGCCGGGTTTCCATGTCACAACAGAAGATATTTGATATTTGGCCTTCCATATACTGGAAACGTTCCGACTCGGCCCTTCAATTGCATTATGGAGGCTATAAGAGCACAATTTCGAGCTATGGAAAAAGAGAGAGAAAGCATTCAACTTTGAGAGCAAAGTTACTCTGGAGAAATTACTTCATATTGAGTCTGCATCCCTTTGTCCCTCAAGTCTGAACACTTTGTTCAGCCCCCAAGCTCTTCCCCTATTGTCAAGGTAATATCCTCATCTCTTTTCTATGAGCTTTCCTTTGGTGGAGGATTGAAGTGGTGAAGACCCAGTTGGAAGGAACTTGGTTTCTTGGTTTCGAACCGTGACGACACGAAAGTCTGTAATGTTGATCAATTATTAATAGAAATACTCCTTTCCCATCCAATCAATATCTTGCAAATATATGATTATTATCCATGGGCATGTTTTTAATGTTTATTATTGGATAGTGCTATCTAATGTGCTAACTCATTTTATATATTGTCACTATATACTTGCATCGATTGTTCGTTGAGAACTTCTTGCAGGTGTAAGGATTTGGGTCAAAGTGCTCAACGATGGAACAACATCAAACGATTGGGTCGAGGTAGGATTTTTCCTCGTATTGCACATTAATTTATATAACACATGTTGGAATTAAGTTGATTTATGTAGTCATACCTGTTTGTTGTGGTTTTACCCTTGACCATAGAGAGTTTTTCCCTTGTAACAATTATATCAGTGGAAATAATTCCTCCCAATGCTTTTGTTGGTCCATCATGTACATGCACAACATGTCCTCCAAGATTTGGTTTGTTTGTTTGGTTTGCCCGTCTATCTCCGGGTGATACGCAGTACTAAAGTTAAGTCGAGTTCCCAAGGCCTCTTGGAAAATAGTCCAAAATCGTCCAATAAACACTAATCCTCGATCATATATAATCCTCATAGGCACGCCATGCAGCCTCACAATCTTGCCGATGAAATCTCTAGTTAAGTCAGGTGCCTGATATGTTGTATGCATGGGAATAAAATGAGCAATCTTCGTTAGAGTGTTGACTACCACAAAAATCAAGTCGTGTCTCCTTGCCATTAGTAGCCATCCAACAATGAAATCCATCGAAATGACCTCCCATTTCGATTATGGAATAGCGTGTGGCTGTAGTAATCCTATCGGATGTCTATGTTTAGCCTTCACCTGCTGACATTCTAGACATCTTTCCACGTAGTTGACTATGTTTGCCTTCATTCCTCTCCAGAAGAATAAGGGTTTAAGGTCTATCGTCATCTTCGTGACTCCCGAGTGAGCCATGTACACTGTTCTGTGAGCCTATTTTAGGATCAAACTCCTCAACTCGTCATTTGGTGGTACGTAAATTCAATTGTTAAATCTCAATAATCCATTGTCGTCCAATGCAAATCCTTCAAATATTGGTACCATCATTGTGTTTTGCCTGAAAAATCCTTGACCTCCTTGTACCAATCATTGTTGCACTGTAAAGTTAGAATCTTTTCACGTAGATTCGTCTGAAGAGGCATGACCGAAAAGATGCACGGTCTCCGACTCAACGCATCAACCACTTTGTTCACTATTCCCTCTATGTAAGCAATCTCGAGATCATACTCGCTAAGCAATTCCGACCAACGCCATTATCGCGTGTTCAAGTCACTTTGCGTAAATATGTGTTGTAGTCCACAGTGGTCTGTTTAGTTCAAAATTTCGTCCAATAAGGTAGTTCCTCCAAACTCTCGAGGAATAAACAATGGCTAACAACTCCAAATCGTGTGTCACATAGTTCTCCTCATGCCTTGTCAACTTTCTCGAGATGTAAGCGATCACTCGATCGTCTTGCATCAAGATTCCGCCTAAGACTTCTTTGGATGTGTCAGTGCATACCAAGAAGTATGTGTCCATGTCAGGGACCTTTAGTATCGGTGCTCTTGTCAACAACTCCTTGAACCTCCAAAATGCTTCTGCGCATTTCTCTTTCCAACAAACTTCTTGTTCTTCTTTTGCAATTCCGTAATCAGATTTGCTATCTTTTTAGAAACCCTTGATGAACCGTCGATAGTATCCTTCTAAAATCACGAAGCTACACATTTCTAGGACATTCGTCAGCATAGGCCATTCCATAATAGCCTCGACCTTTGTTGGATCCATGGCGATACCTTCGTCGGATATGACATGTCCTAAGTAAATAATCCTCGATTGATAAAACAAGCATTTAGACAATTTCCCAAATAATTTGTTCTCTTGCAGACACTGTAGTGCCCAACACAAGTGTTCTTCATGCTCCTCCATCGTCTGAGAGTAAATCAAATATCATCAATGAATACTTGTATGAACTTGTCCAAGTATTCATGGAACACCCCTTTCATCCAAACCTTGTCTTAAAGGCGGTCTTACGGGTGTCATCCTCCTTGATATATAACTGGTGATACTCTGATCTCAAGTCTATCTTTGAAAACACCGTCACACCTTTCATATGATAAAACAGATCATCAATCCTTGGCAACAAATATTGATTCTTGATCATTTCCTTGTTCAATTGACGGTAGTCAATGCAGAGTCTCCACGACCCATCCTTGTTTCGAATGAAAATAGTAGGCGCACCCCACGGTGACACACTGAGACGTATAAGTCCCAGGTCCAACAACTCCTTCAGTTGCATTTTCAATTCCTGTAACTCCGAAGTTGACATTCGATAAGGCGTTCTTGCTATACGTTCAGTCCCTGGTTTTAGGTCTATGGTAAATTCCAATTCCCTCTCTAGAGGAATCCTAGGTAACTCCTCAGGGAAGACGTTCGCAAACTCTCTCACCACCAGAAGGTGTTCTAGACCTTCCGCTACTCCCTTCTTGTTTAATGCAAGGATCACATAAATATTACCTCCCTTGCGCATGCTCTTCTGTAGCTGCAAGGAAGAGATGAACTTCAGGGAAACTCCCTAGTTTCGACCTATAATCACGCATCTATGTCCCTCATCATAGACCAAGCTTAATCGTTTCGACTTACAGTCGAGTATCGCCTCAGGCGATTCCAACCATTCCATACCAATCACAACGTCATAAGATCCTAAGATCATGATGTACAGGTTAGCCCTAGTGAAAAACTCTCCCAGGTTAAGGCTACAACCCATAACCTTCCCTCCAACCTTTTTTTTGGCTCCTGAAGCCATTTCTCCAAAGATAAACTCATCTTGATCGACTACCTTTACCTTAATTATTTTTAGTGCTTCCCCAAAAATGAAACTCTTTGTAGCACCTGGATCTATCAAATAATAAGGGTTTGGTCAATGATGGTACCTGATGTCTCGAGCACAATCGATTAGTGTTCTTCCTGGCAGTTATTCACCATTGCATGAATCCGATGGGCCTTGCCCAAATCTCCCAAGGTAGTGGGTCCAGCTGATCCAGATTTTCTAGTCCTCTCCCGGAACCGTTCCTCGAACAGTTCCCATGACACATCTTTGACTGCCATGTTCAACTACGACATGAGATAAATCCACCATAGAAGAGCGCTCCTGTTCAGTTGAAAGACTACCATGCATACCTTCATGTTGGAGGTATAGTCACGAAGTGCAAAGCACAACCCCATATTCTCCAACCATACCTCAGTGGCTGCACCATCCGGGGCACCGAAGAACTCAGGAAATTTGACCTTCTCGAGTTCGCGGTGAATACTAACGGTATTGGCTGGGCACGTTGTGGACCCTCAGGGGTACAGGCGCCCTGACCTCATCTCAGTACAGATGACGAATCAAGGCTTTTGATAATCCCTAGAAGGACCTTGTCAGACCATCATCAACCCTTACAACAATCGAATCCAGCCGAAGGACTTGTTCTTCCCCTTGGGGGTTAGACTCTGAGGGTGTGAGCACCTCTAGAGGCGTTGCACCTTCTTCCATGACACCACGTCGCGGACCTCTGTGGCATCCTCTAATAGAGATCATCGCATGGACACGTTAAAGTTTTAATTAGTGCTAGGCTAATACTCAAGGGTTTATTGCAGTGGAAAGCCTAGTGATCCACAGTGGCAAGGTTGAACCTGCTCTGATACCATATGTTACGACCCCATCGTTACGACGACAAGCGACGCAAGCAAGTGAAAGTTTTTTTTTTTGAAGCATGACGACAACAACGACAACAGTTAAACAACACAACTTGACGATGAACGCAACACACGCAGATCAGGCCACAGACAACAATGACTTAGTACACTAGCACATCATGCAACTGGACAAAACATGTGATAATCAATAGACAGATAAAAATGACTACCCTCCCAACAAAATCAAGACAACACCTACAAGCTAAAAGAAAACATCAACAACCCGACACAATGGCTGTGACGACTAGGAACTAGAAACCTCTACATCACACAAAACCCAACGCCTTAAGGTGTTACAAACCCTGTACCAACAACAATTACAAAGAACAATGCCCACCTTGGGAAGCACATATGTCGGCCAGGTTATCATTCGCCTCTATCTATCAGGGAGCGCAATGATCCCCTCATCAGGAATCTTTTCGTCACAAGGTGATAGGCATGACAATAACCCTAGCGCAACATAAAATATCTAGAAAAACAACCCAAGAAATATCCAACGCGCTAGGAGACTGAATTAACTGAAAAAAATACATGAAGACTATACCCAAGCAACCAGTCAACAAGATGCAAGGTGACATCACTCAATTAAATTGCGCAAGCTATTAAACAACTTTGCCATCAACCATAAACCATTATCTGTTAATCATGATGTCTAAGCCCGAAGGAGTGAACTATTATAAAAGTTACTATTATCATTAATGTGACCGTAAATGTGAACTATTATAAATGTTATCGTTGTCCCAAAATAATATTTCGGTCCATTAATATTGGTTGTCATATACAAAATATAATTGTTGTCTAAATTAACGCTCTATATATTCGTTGTCTATACAAAAAGAGCTAATAATGATATTAACACTAATGATATATAATAAAGATATCGTCGTCTAAATATAGTGCTATCCTTAAGGATATATAATAATGATATATATTATACCATAGTTGTCATATAATATAGTAATAATATAGTAATAATATAATGATATATAACAGTCATATCGTTGTAATGATATATACAACAATAATAATGAGATATATATATATAATATCGTTTCCATACATGACAGTAACTCATTAATGCATTGTTGTCTACACATTAACACATGCTATCTACATATTAACACACATTAATTCGTTGTTGTCTACACATTTATGGGAAAACCTTATCCATGATGGTTATAATGGTATCATTGGGTGTTATAATGATATGATGGGTATTATAATGATATGTTGTGTTGGGTAAATGTTACTAGAATCGTTGAGTAAATGCCACGAAAATCATAGTGAAGACTATGTAATGTGCCACAAGAATAATGGTGGGTATGTTGGGTAAAGCACCAAAAGGGGCTGTGAAAATGTTGACCAACAAACTCGTTGGTAATTATATTTAAACGAAAATGAAACTCGACAATTTTAATCTCTGTCGGCGACATTGCTGGGTAATAATTCATTTCAACGGAATTTAAAAACTCTACTAAATTAACCTATACTAGAAATATAAAATCGTTGTTATGCAAGGTAAAATTCGCAGTCAATCAATGAATAAACTTGTTGCCATTGAAAGCATAATTTCACTATCAATCAAGGTAGATTTTCGTGGTCATTCAAAGATAAAATTCGTTGTCAATCAATGATTAAACTCGCTTCCATTGAACTGTAAAATTTCATTGTCAATCAGTGAATAAACTCGCTGCCATTCAAATGTATATTAAATTTGCAGTATATATATATGGGTTTATTAAATTCATCGTATATACATATATCTGTGTATATTAAATTTGCAGTATATAAAAACGTTGTCTATTAACAAATTTACTGCATCCATCAAAATTTCTTGTCATATAATTCGTTGTCATATAAAGGGATAACAATATAAAAGGAATTTTAACAAGGAATTAATTTATATATATTGTTGTTTATACATTGAATATCGCTAAGTTAAAATCATAGTGGGAAAACGTAGTACACTCGCAACTCAATAAATAGCCCAGTAAATAAACACATATGGTAATTAAAACACAAGGGTATAAAACGCACTGGTAACTAGCAATGATATCGTTTAAACAAACACAAACATATTATTGAAAGAGAGCGCAAAAATTTAAAATATGTAGAGTTTTTACCATTCCATATGCTGGGGTTTATCATTCAAACATGTAGATTTTTATCAATCCAAAAATGCAGATATTGGCCTTCAAAAATCAAAGGTTATCATTCACAAACACAAAGTTTTATCAAGTTTAAGCAATAAAAAACACAGAGAAAATTAGAGTTTTAATCATTCAAGACACAGAGGTACTTGTTCAAAAGAAGGCGCAAGGATTAATCATAAGAGAAAAACACAGAGATAAGTAAGGGTTCGATAACTGGGCGAAATTTATCCTTCACTTGTTATCCGTTCACAGGAAAGCAGAGCATTTGAATCTATAGGTCTTTAAACACCGGAGTGACGACCATCGATTTGGCTCCTCGTCAACTTCTCATGCACGGACTAACAACTAAAGGGATAAGGGATGAAAGATAAAACAAAAAAATTTCATCGTATTAATCAATAAAAACACACGCCGAGAAGTCATTGTAATTGGGGGTTGGGTTCACCAAGGGCAATCAATTCAAAAATAATGAGCAAGGTGTTGAAATAATGTAACTGCTAAGAGTATTCTTATTATTATTGATATTTTATTTATAGGATCAATCCCCATTGTGGATTGATCATGTCAGATATTATAATAGGACCAAATCCCCTTTTGTGGATTGGTCAACAAACAATTATAATAGGCAGAATAAGAAGTCGGCCCCAGCAGTTAATAAGAAGACCCTGATCATGTCAGATATTATACAGGGACCAAATCCCCTTGTGGATTGGTCAACAAACAATTAAGTAGAATAAGAAGTCAGCTCAAATAGCCAATAAGAAGACCCGTGAAGGTGTGGGTTTATCCACCCGTGATTGGAGTAGTTGGACCTGCCGCTGAAAATATACTGTTAATGCCTAACTTGTATAAATAAAGGAGGCTAGTGCCTCATTTATACATGTCCCACTTGCTCACTTTGAGAGACAAGTTTTGATCTGTTACCGCAAAGGAGAGAGAGAGTGGGCTTATTATCTTGGGAGAGGACTCTTTGTTTTAGCATAAGATCTCTTGGTATTATATTGTTTCATTATATATGAAAGTTTCTGGCCAGTTTTCCCTATGATAAATGTTTAAAGTCTCTCAGAATGTATTTCTCAAAGGATCCGGTTCTATGCTGTTGTTATATTTATTGAAATTTTGAAAGAATACTATGGCATAAACATACCATGTTCTCAGAGAGCCAACCTCATAAAGCATACTTTCAAGAGGAAAATGTCAAACGTTGGTGTATCTCGCAAGAATTCTCCAGGGGCTTCAAAAGGAATCTTTTAGCCCAAACACCTAGAAAGTTGTGCCATCCACTAAGGATCAATTTGGCATCTTCAACGCACCTTTTCAGTGGGTAGATCTCCGGAAAGTGAAACCCAGTTTCACAAAAGTGTCTGCAAACTAGAAAACTCAGAGTACCGTGGTACCGTGGTTAAGTACCGTGAAAACCATAAGCAATCTTAAATCCAATGCACGCTTCAGGGGTGTTGGATTTTGAAATTGAAAATTTCATCATACTCGGGCCAACTCAATGCATCATTCCTAGATCTAAATTTCAAAATTTGAAGTTTGAAAATTAGGGCTTCCTCATAAAAAACCCTAACTTGTAGCTTGCAATTTAGTACATTGCATTGCATTTGGTAAACCTGTATTTCACTCGGGCCAAAATACCCTTGAAGCTTTTAAAGAGTTGGTAATGATTATCGCTAATGCTACCGTGATGGATCCACTACTTGCAAATGTCATTAGAGGTATGTACTCACACATGTTTAATGGTTAAACTCTAAAGAGTATTTAGGTAGGGAGAAGGATCTCTCTTGCCATAGATCCGTAAGGATCTCAAGATCCAACATATTTAGAGGAATGATGCAACCTGTGTGATTATTCCGATATGCATTTATTTGTCGCTTACACAAAATATAGTGTTGTAATGTTGAAGCTATGATCAAATTATTAGAAGGATTAAAAGCTGATCCGTGAGCTATCCTCTAACCTAAACTTTTGTCAAGATAGCTGCATTGCCTCAGCATAAAAGACAAGTCGAAGAAAGCACTCGTCACTTGGAGTGAAGGAGACTCTGAAGAAAAGCAAGCACTCATTCCTTGAAGACAAGGTTCCATGTTTGATTAATCAAGATTAATAATATTCAAAGGTACACATGAAAAGCTTATGACTATAGTTGAAATAGCGGGCCATCGTAGTATTATACTTGCTAGCATGTGATCATATAGAGGTATACATTTTGCCCTGATAATTAACACCTCCTCTAGGAGAAACCTTGTGTGTTAGTTCCAGTTGCCATGGAAGAATGCTTGGTCACAACACTATGAGAGTGTTGACCTCATTGCATTGTATTCCTACCTTTAATATTTGCTTCGCATAAATTATAAGTGATAGCTATAAAGGAGCTACTAGGATGATTGTCTGTGCTATTATATCATGAGATATTATTGCTTGTTGTTTTGTCGACCTTGCCCATATCACTAATGTAATAACCCTGCTGAAGAGAAGGAAGGCTGCATAAGTAAATGATAAAGAAGAGACCATAGATGAAGCAATCATCATTGAAAAGAAGAAGGTGGCTCACATAAGCTGGTCATTCATAAGCTTCCATGACCCACGCCATTGAAGAATCTTGTCATAGAAGATTAGCTCACTTCAACCAGAAAGTTACCACATATGCAAGCTGTCACAGGTTTACTATAACTCAAAAGTGACCATGAAGGTGTATGCAATGAATGTGCATAAGGGAAGAACACTAACCCGATTTCATTTGAGGGACAAGACATAAGGAGTCCTTAACTCAATCCATTCCAGATGTGTGTGGCCCAATGCCATCCTCCATTAGTGGGTATGTATACTATGTATCATTCATTGTGGATGATCATTCTCGTGAAGACCCTGGATATATTTGAAGTGTCCAACAAGTTCGTTGAATCTAAAGCCTTGATAGAGAACCTTTCTCAAAAGAAGATTACGACATCAGGTCGGATAATGGAGGAGAACATACCTTAAAAGAGTTCGTGAATATCTGCGAAGATGTTGGGACCAAGATCCCCAACAAAACAAAGGAAATGAATGGAAGAACAAAACCATACATTGTTTCCAGAAGACTATGATCCATGATCGTCTTCCTATGTGTGCTTATGGGCGTAAGCAACAATGACAATTGTTTATGTGCACTATTCCCAGTGCATTTTAAATTCAAGACACTAGAAGAGATGTTCACCTAAAGAAGCTGGGGAGGTGCTTCATCTCAAAACATTTGGTTGTCCGGTGTTTATTTATATGTACCAAAAGAAAGAAACAAGCTGGAGCCCTTTGAAAAGAAGGGAATATTTGTGACCGTGAGGTCTCCAAGGCCTTCAAAATCTATGTACCAGTCAACATCACATTGAGATCAATCGTGGATGTAATCTCGATTAAAGATGCGTACTAAGAAATCTAAAAATATGCCAAATTAAGAGGTATGTGAAGAGGAACCCGTAATCCCCACTACTACAATGAGGGAGGTTCCCAAAGCCACAGAACGCGAGGGAAGTCATAACTTCCCTCGATGAGGAACTTCTAGAAGACCATGATATAGTAGAAGTGAAAGAACCTCCTCGATGATGATCCTCCATAAAAGAAATCCAGCTTGGCCTAGAGAGCTTCTATTCAAGATGGAGAGAAGTACGTGTTCCCCAAGGAACCATGAGAAAGGTGAAAATCAAAGCCATTTTCCAAATATAATGCTTTGATGTGTGATATCCTAGATGAGGATCCCACCTGCTTGAAGAAGCCATTCAAAAGAAGGCTGAATGGGCAGATGCCATGACGTAGGAATACCAATCCATAATGAAGAATGAAGTATGGGAAACAGCTCCCGTGATCGAAGAATAAAGATGGGGTATCCCATGATGGCTCTTCAAAATAAAACATGTCGCTAATGGAAGTATTGGAAGTATAAAGAAAGATTTCAGATATCGTGATTTTCCCGTATAGCAGCATTGACTATGAAGACATTTCACCATGTGGCTAGATATTAATTGATGAACTACCATAGCTATTGCAACAAGATAAAGTGGAAGCCACTGCATGGACGGAAGATAACTCTTCTCAACGATGTCACCAAGAAGAAGTGTATATAAAAGAAACCCCAAGGATTTGAGGTTGAAGACGTGAAGTCTCATGTCCAGAGATTGAAGAAAGCCTTATATTGTTTGAAGCAAGCTCCCACAGCTTGGTATGGCCATATAAATGCAAAGCTCGATGAGCTTTAGATTTACTAAGAGTAAAGCAGACTCAAAATCTCTACTTCAAAATTATGGATAATGAGCCGTAATCTTAATCGCTATATGTGGATGACTTTATTCTTAATTGGAGAAGAAAAGATCATCGTTGAATGTGTGCGAGACTTGCCTCGAATTCTGAAATGAAAGACCTTGGCCTAATGCATTATTTCTAGTCCGAGGTATGGAAAGTCCGGTGAGAGGATCTTACTTAACCAAGGTAAGTACACGATTGAGATCTTAAAGAGATTCGACATGATGGAATGCAAACCCATGAATACACCCATGGAAGTTTAAGCTAAAGCTGTTGGTCGATACCGCCGATTTGATTTCGATGCCATTAATCGGTATTTATTGTGATTATTTGGATCAACGAAGTTCAATGAACACCGTAATCTCAAACATATTTGTTTTGTTGGGAACACCTTGAGTCAATTTCTAATAGAACCCAGACATGTTCACATAATGTCTGCAAAACATGTGATGAGATAATCAGCAGTGCCAAATAGGATTATGGTCTCGCTATGATGAAGACTATAATTTCGCCAATGAGTGGATACACCGATTCGGGGATTAAGGCAGAAGCGTGCTCGACAAAAGTACTTCCAAATTGGGATCAACCATGATTTCGCGGGCGTAGTAGGAAGAAATCCAAGATTGTTTCAATACGCCGAAGCATAGTACATTGTCGATGTTTAGCCGCTGGGGTTGCGGCGGCCAGAAGTTGTTTACGGGTCTATTTGACCTAGAGATGGAAGCAACCACGCATCCTATGTGACAGCCGTGAGTCGCATAAATATGACGTAGAGAATCAGATTTCATGATAGGTCGGCGACATAGAGATTCACTATCATTACATCCGCGACATGGCGCTGTAGAGGAGCCTTGAAGCTCCCGTATGTTAGCATGGATGAACAAATTGTTGATGTTGACCAAACCTCTATCTCGTAAAGTTTGAACACTTTTGAGATAAGCTTGGTATAGTTCGAAAGGACCCTCCCTCGAAAGGGGAGTATATATGTTCCTTGCTTCTAATTGCCAGCAGACGTAAAGCAAGATGATTCCTTGCTTCGACCCAGTTGTCAGACGTAAAACAAGATGATTCCTTTGTTTCACTCGTCATAGACGTAAAGCAAGATGATTCCTTGCTTCTCGAATTCACTGTTAGACATAAAGTAAGATACGTGTGATTCCTTGCTTCCGACCTCACTATTAGATCGAAGCAAGATTATGTGGGATTTCTTGCTTCTTACCTCACCGTTAGATGTAAAGAAAGATGATTCTTTGCTTCTGACCTCGCTATTAGATGTAGAGCATGACGTTGTGTGTTCTTTTCTTTTGACCTCATTGTTAGATGCAAAACAAGATGATTCCTTAATTTAACTCCGCGGTTATAATGTAAATCAATAGCGATGATGTGTCTTTGCTTCTCGACCTAGTTGTTAGACATAAAGAAAGATGATTCATTGCTTGACCTAGTTGTTAGACATAAAGCAAGATGATTCTTACTCAATCTCGCTGTTAGATGTAGCAATATGATGATGTGTTCCTTTCTTCTGACCTAGTTGTTAGACGAAGAAAGATGAGATTCCTTGCTTATGACCCAGCTTGTTAGACGAATAAGATGATATATGTCTCCGCCTAACCCGTCGCCGCACGTCGTCAATTAACCCAAGTAGTACCATGATGCCGCCTCTGAAGTGTTGTGATGAGGTACCATTTTTCATCGATACATATTGATGCAGATGATGATATTCACGCGAATTATCATTATTGAAAATCCGATGATTTATAGATACACTACCCAAGATGATATTGATGATGTTGTCCTCCCACCGACAGTTATGATGATTTCTCTCTCTCTTTTGTTTGATGTTGTTGTAGAATACCCCTTCTTGTTAAGGGGAGTGTTGAAATAATGTGAATCATAGCGTAATATATTCTTATTATTATTGATATTTTATTATAGGATCAATCCCCATTGTGGGATTGATCATGTCGATATTGTATTAGGACCAACCTCTTCTCGCTGGATTGGTCAACAGACCATTATAATAGGTAGAATAAGAAGTTGGCCCCTAACAGCTAATAAGAAGACCGAAATATAATAAAGGTAGGTTTACTCCAATCTCGATTGAGAAGTCAGCCCCCTAGTGAAAAGAAACTTCACACATGCCATAACTTGTATAAATAAAGGAGGCTAGCACCTCATTTGATTACAACTCACTTACTCACTTAGTATGTTGTCTGATCTCATAATAACAAAGGAGAGAGAGAGTGGCATATATCTTGGGAGAGGACTTTCTGCTTTAGCATAAGATCTCTTGGCATTGTGGTTTGCTTATTTATATTAAGGAAGTTTTGGCTGGTTTTCTTCCCCTCTAGAGGGTTTCCCATGATAAATGCTGTCTCTTGTGAATGTGTATTTCTCGATCTTGTTCCCATATACATTTAAGAAATGCAAAGAACTATAATAATGGCATAAACATTAACACAAGGGGATTACAGATACCATAGGAAGTAGGTGTAAGAAATATCAAGGAAAGAAATCTTCAACCGAACACATAAAAATAACATGAGTAAATTAAATTCATTGAAATAACTTTGATGTGTGTACCTTAGTCAAACATGGTTCTCCGGTTGTTGTCCCTGCGTTCCATCTAGTTCCCACTTGTCAACCTGATGTGACCTCACCGTACCTCCCAATGTTAGTACTTTTCTTCCCCGCCTCCGAAAGGGGCCACACACAATACCAGAGAACTTCTAGCACCCAAATCACCAAGAAGTAGTTCCAGCGCTACCACTGCTATCTGAAATGGGTATCTCAAATCCCACAAGAGAAAGTTCAATCAAGGTAAAAATTAAGTAGTGTAACGCTAATGCATAAAAGATGATCCCATACTCCTCCTCCTCATCCTTTTTATAGATCTTTTAAGTAATTAGTTTCCAAAATTATCATTAAATTCTTTTTTCATGTAATTAATTATGAAAAAACTCCTACACATGTCACCCATCCCCTCTAGTTGCACCAAAAAAATTAATTTTATTAATTATTTAATTATTCCTATTTCCCCACCCACCTAAAAACATTCATAAAAACACTCCTTGGTGTCCCAAGATTCCCTTACAAATCTTAAAATGACTTACAACTAGATTTAATTCCTAGTTGAGTTCATAAACAAGAAGTTCCCAAGGAAAGATTCATTATTAAGTTAGACATTCAAATTTTCTTTATGTTTCCCTTCTTTATGTTTCCCTTTTCTTTAAGTTTTATCTCTAAGTTTCCATTTTTCTCTTTGAACTAAAAATCAATTTAGAAAGTGTAGATAAAAACAACCATTTACTTTTTCTTCTTTAATTAAAAATTAATTTAGCAAGTGTAGATGAAACAACCATTTACCTTTTTTCTCTTTTAACTAAAATTAAAATTAAAAAAATAGATAAAAAAAAAAAAAAAAAAAAAAAAATTTTAGTTAAAAAAGAAAAATTTCCAGATACAATTTTATTTTCACCAAACCACCAAATTTAAATTCTCTTGTTACAAGTTTATTTCAATATTACTATACTATTTATTACGGCCATTTGACCACATGTTCTAATTTAGACCCAGGTTTTAATTTCACTAGGTTACATCTACTAGGGAAAAATTGTTTTAACATTTCTTATCACACTGGCCCGCTTTTAAGGCCTTAATTAGGTTTATTCACTTTAATAGTTAAAATTGCGACAAGTGTCCTTCAAGATTCACTACTTGCTCCAAGGGTGCCACTCCACCTCTTTCTGTTTTCCTTTCACGATGTGCCCTTCTGTGACGACACGCGTCTAAGGGCACTCGCCTATTGATTGAATTTGGTAGACATAAAACCCATGGATACACTTTGGCAGACCTGTAGGACTATACCAAGGAATAAGGCCTCATTTCTATTGCTACTCTTTAGAATCATCATGAGCTACGCCACAACCGCCGAGATTGGTCTCTCAACTAGGGTAATCATTAACATACCGCTCGCTTTCACGCATTTTAGAGTGCTAGTTGGTTGGAAGGGTTACTTTCCCATCTCCTCGGCATTTGGTTGTCCCAAGATGACCCCTCTAATTCACATGTGAGTCTCATAGGTTATCGTCACCAAGATCCATCAAAGAATCATGTCATCAACAATAATCAATCATCATAAACATATAATCATATGTACATGTGTCACATTAATAACATTCAAACTCAACACTCCTCTCCCTCGACTCGGTCTGGAGTCCAAGGGGTTTCCATCAATGCCTGTATTCTCAATGTCCAAAGTCTTGTACACTTAGGAGAACCCAATCAATAGCACCTATATCTATGAATACAAATAAAATAAATATATATCATCAATCCATAATGTCTCATAATCATAATCAACAACCGATAGTATTTGGATCACTTGGTAAGCAAGTGTCCCCATGATAAGTTCAATTTAGTGCATGCAAGAGCTGGATGTTACAGTCTCATATTAAATTTCCATTGTCTATAGGTATAAACTATTGTTGTTGTTTGTTGTTATTATTCCGCTTAACTACGGTCATATGCATAACATAATATATTTAATGATATTGAAGTGGTAAAAGAGAGAGTTTTATGTGGCATGGCCCAACCTAGGTGGTTGGCAAAGTGGTATAAGAGGATATTTGTTGAGTTGTTGGTAATGGGTACATTACACTAGTGGTTTCAAGCAAAGAGACCTTTCATCTAATCATATACTTGGGATAATTTTGTTCATAAATCTCTACTCATAATGACAATGTGTGCGAAAATGACTACAATCACCTCATTAACATACATGAACAATGAACTATCGAGGACTACATGCTCTAGCACAAAAGATAGTGACTCATGTGAATGATCTTATTGAGAAGATTTTTTTGAAATTTATATGATTCAAGATGACATCCAGTGTAATATAAAAAAAATTTAGCCAATGGACATTTTTGAAGTGCTCAAGTTAGTCTAATATCTAAGCAAAAAAATTATGTATTTTGTTGTCCATTAAACTATATTATTGACAAAGGTAAGGCCAATATCATATCTTCTATAACTTTTGAAGTCAAAATTGCTCCTAATAAAGGACAATAATGACGTGCAAAAGGTATTTTATTTAGTTGTAATAATAAGAGGTATAGAGGGCATAAATACATAGAAAAATCTATTCTATTTATAATTTCTTTCCAAATAACCAAGAAGAGGTAGAGGAGTAACTGAATGAAATAAAACATCCCTCAAACATAATTGACGAAAAAATGTAGCCAAGTGAACTAGAAGTGTCCATCTTCTCCATGAATTCTTTAGTAAGTTTAACCACACTCTAGACATTAAGAGTAGAATGGCACTTCAAGACATAGTGGGTTATGGTTCTCGTTGAGTATGAAAACACATATAACTTCATTGACTCTAAGTTAGCTACATAGCTCAACTACTTTTTGTACCCTATTAAATTTTAGTTAGATTGTGATCGCTAATGAGGGTACAATTTCTTATAGTGGATTATGTCTTAATGTCAAGTTAAGCATGTCTGACTATCACATTTTAACTCCGATGTATTCTATTGGTTTAGGTAGCATTAAAGTTTCTATAAGATTCTAATGGATTTACACTCTTAAAACTATTTCTATGAATTTTAATGAGATATATTACAATTATAAAAATATGGTCATATTTATATACACTATGTTAGATGAACAATTCCATATCTCAAATAATCTCTTCTCACTATATGGAAAAACTCAATGAGGATGCACACTTTTCCAAAGTTGATTTTCATGTTAGTTCTCATCAAAACAAAACATGAAAGGAGGATGTTCACAAAAACAACTTTCAAAACTCATTAAAGTCACTATAAGTTCATGGTTATGATATTTAGTTTAATCAATTCTCCATCTCCTTTTGGCAACCTCATGAATAAAATCTTCAAACCTTATTTACAGAAACATGGTCTTTGTTTTGTAATGACATTTTGATTTAGAATGATACCTACTATGACCATATAATTTCCATTTTCACAATTATATATATAAAAAGAAATATATTTATTGTGCTACACTTTATCAATATAAAAAATATAATATGATTACTTGCAAAATATGCTAACTTCACAAAACTTAACATATTTTTATATCTACAATAATTCATACATCATGTTAAACTCTTTTTTTATCACCGTGGAAAAACCGATCATAATTAACTTGTTTTTTTATCGTTATCACATAAAATTGTCAGAGTCCTGTGGGTTTGTGGTTTCTACCTAAGTCTGTAATTTTGTCATGGTCTCCCTGTTTTCCCAGCCCACAGCCAATCGTCTGAATCCTCGATCATGTAGGCCGCAACCATGCACACAAAGTGCAACTTTCCTAACATTCCATTTCGGGTTTGAAGCACAAGCAGAAGGCAATTTTAATCTTTCAATGACGGAGATCCATCAGGCGAATCGATCGACGGCGTGCATTCTTTCGAAAGGTTAAAAGTTGCAAGGATATTTTTGCCAGAGAAAAAGCTCGAAGTCAAAGGGTTGAGCACAGATTTAATCTGGGCTATAGATCTCATTAGGAGAGATCAACAATGTAAAATAATCGTGGTAATCGAGAGTTCGAAATATCGTTAAATTTGTTCATCAAAGGTTCGAAACCCAAAATCAACAGGAGCTGTCTGATTCAGAGGGACGCATGGCACAAGATCCGAGAAGTCATGATTTCACAAATAAGAGGTTTTAGCATGAATCACTACGCAAGTTTGAGAACTGTGAAATCACGAAGCACCCATGAATTGGGCCCATGATCATAGCCCATGGTCATATGGAAAGCGGGGCCATAAAGAAGGGTAAGTGCCTATTGAGCGACTGATGACTAGGGTTTTCGGGAAGCAATCGTGGCCATCAAATTCAAAGTGAGTCTGACCGTCGATCTAAATAAGGCCATTTCACAATTTCGGGCATTGAGATATTTGGAATCAAGTGGAGTGGAGACTCCTGAAAGACGAAATCCTGAAGCGCCTTTGGATATGAGCCCTAGGTCATGGCTGGAGGTTGCATGTAGCATGGAGTGATGGAGAGGAGCTACGCCAAAGGCCAAAAGCGCCCATATTGGTCACAAAAGAATATATGCATGGCCTCGAGGTGCCAGGATTGACTCGAAGAAGTCGTGGGCACCGCTTGGAACATTCATGGGTGTCTGGCCTCGTCCCGATCTCGATGAAGATAGTTAATGGAAATGGGGGAGGTGGTTGAAACCTCGTCTCAACCCATAAATGAAAAACAGGTTGAAGACGACCGTGAGTGCAGATTGGAAATATGAAGTTTCCTTCTGGACAAATTTTCTTGCAAAACACATAATTGAGGAAAGCTCACGTCTGACATAAGAAGGCCTACACAGTCTGACAGAGCAGGCACTGATTGAAAGATTTAAATGCAGAGGTCTGATCACGCTCCCAGTGGTTGCAACATTTCTGAGTATATATAGACAGTTTTAGTATTTTGTTAAGGTCGAATGGTTGAGCTAGGCTCCTTGCTATTATAACATTTTGATGAAGAACACTGGTTCTCAGGTTATGTACTTGATTTGAGAATTATGGATTAATCTAAGTCATATTTCTTACCCCATCTTATTCGTCTCTGATACTGAAAGAGTTCATGAATGACTGATTCACATGAATTGTTGTAACCGTATTATGATGAATGTTTGATTATGGTGTTGTTATAATTTCTCTTAGTTTCTTTGAAATTTGAATCCAAGAGGATCTTATGTTTGAATTTTTCCTGCTTAGGTTGCTTGAAGACCTGATGTCCATAGCATCCCTCTACACCTTTCTCACCAAAGTCTTCCTTCTACTCACCTTTACTCCAACTTACTAACTGAAGTTGATTCCAAACCTCAATAGCTTGTGCATGCTAGTCTAAATTTCTGAGTTAGAATGTTATTATAATTTATTCTTCCCCATTTGACCTCTTAAAACTCAATTACACTCACATAAAATGATGGGTACTAGGCTTACCTTCTATGCAATATGAAGGTAATTTCTAGTGCTAACACTTATGTTTGAGAAAGACAAGCTCTTATCCAAACATAAACAATTTTAAATCATACTCCAAAACCAATATCATTTTAAACTTATACCATAACAACAAACTACAAAACTATGTGAAAAATCACAAATTAATCCCAGAGTGGAGGATCTTGACCTCGTGCCCTGGTAACGCCTAGGGTTCTCTTGTGTGACGCCATGATAGCTCAAGGAGGGGAGCCGCCACCCCCTCCTTCCCCCTCCACCTCCTTTCGAAAGCTCGTTGCAGGTTGCAGCAAGAAGTCGACCACCACAGCTCCCCCGAGCTTTGTCAAGAAACTAGATGCTATTCCAGAGATCGATCTGCCGCCCGAACTTCCAATGAAATTCGCCTTATCCCTCTCTGAACGCGGACTTGTTGGTCAGTTCATGGGGCTTTGGCCCTCAACCAGATCCACAGACAACTGGATACAGCGAAACTGGAGGCCGCTGATCACAAATAGTGTTACTTTCTATGCGGTCAGGCGAGGATACTTCATTTTCGAATTTATCTCTCAGGAGGATAGAGACTAGATCTTCAGAAATGGCCCGTACTTCATGGGCACCCAAGGAATCTACTTAAACCAATGGAACCCAAGCTTTGACCCTGCCTTAGAAGTTCCCAAGGATGTTCCAGTCTGGGTAAGACTTCCTAACCTGTCGATTCACTGCTGGAACCCCACCTCGCTTCAGGCAATAGTTAATGGTCTAGGACGCTACATTGATCAAGCATAGCCAAGAGACCAGTACTCCTGTGCACGGATCTGTGTGGAGGTTGATCTGGAGGTAGGTCTACCCGAAGCAATAAAACTAAAAGTCGGTGACTGGCACCACTTCCAAAAGCTGGATTACGAACAACTCTCGTTCAAGTGCAGAGGTTGCCACGAATATGGCCACTTCCAAAGGAACTACCCAAAGAACCCCCCCACAGAGAAAGTAGGGGAAGAAGGCTGGCAACAGGCCCGGAAGGGGAAATCCAAAGCGAAGGGACAAAGAAATGAACAGACAGTCCCACCGAACGCCAGATCTTCAGGGACGAAGGAAACGGAGAACAACTTCAGTATCCTGGCTAAAGAAGTGGACGAAGGGGAGCCAGTTCCAAGTAAAGAAGCGCAACAAGGAGAAAAAGGAGACCAGAATCCCGAAGACAAAGGAAACCAGCCAGTAGAAGAAGAAGGGGTGCAAAATAACTCCCCCCAAAGGCTGGAAGGCAGTCAGAAAATAGAGGAAGGGGATATCTCCATAGGTAGCGAATCAGACGAGGCAAACGAAGGTTGGGTCACCCCAAAGAAAATAGGAAGAGGCAGGAAAACAAAAAAAGCTGAGAGGGACCAGGAAACCTACAATGGGTCACAACCCACCATCAAGCAGCTGATTAGCATTCGTCAAGCACGGAAGCAAGCCAAAGCCTCCCAAGGAGGCCATCCCTCCCCTCAAGGTTTATAATGATCATAACCTCCTGGAACTGTAGAGGAATGGGCAACAAAAGGAAGGAAGAATCGCTCAAGGATATTATCAAAGTTTTGAAAGCGAGCATCCTACTGCTCCAGGAGACCAAAATGAGCCAGCAAGACGCACTTAAAACCTTATTGAATGTTTGGAAAGGAAACCTCGGAGTAGCTGGAAATGCTAGAGGTGCCTCAGGAGGACTCTGCACACTTTGGAACGCCTCCAAAATAGACCTGCTCAGCTTTGACACATTCATGCACTAGATTCACACCAAATTCCTTCATAAGGACACGGGTTGCCAGGTAAGTGTCTTTAACATCTATGTTCCGCAACATTTGGGGGAAAAAAAATATTGTTGGGAGTCCTTACAGGACTACCTCCAGCAAAATAATCTCAATAATATCATCCTTGGTGGGGACCTAAATGTAACTTTAGCTCAGGAAGAAAAGAGAGGGGGTTCCATAGTGAGAGACCCAGCTAGAGAATAGGTAGAGGACTTAGCCTCAGCCTGGGATCTTCTAGACATCAAACCAGCCAAGGGTCTTTACACGTGGACCAATAAGAGGATTGGTCCTGGGCACATAGCAACCAGACTGGACAGATTCCTAGTACAAAGCTCCCTCATGCTGCTAGGTCTCGCAGCAAAAGCATAAATTCTGCCCCACAGTGTTTCTGACCACAGACCAATTCGACTAGAAATTAAAAAAGATCAAGTCAGAGGACCCATCCCATTCAGATTCAACCTAATTTGGATACAAGACAAAGACTTCCTGGCCCTAGTTACTAAAACTTGGGCCAATGTTGTTCAAGGTTCAGCCTTTTATGTGTGGGAGGAAAAAATTAGAAGACTAAAAAGAGCCCTAAAGCTTTGGGCAAAGAACCAGCCAAGTCCAATAGCCGTGCGTCTAGTAGCCCAAGCCCAGCTCGAGGCCCACCAGCTGGAGATGGAACATCAGGAGGTTACACCAAAAACCTTGCAACAGGAGGACAACCTTCAAAGAAAATGGCACAAAGCTTGTAGAGCGGAGGAAGACTACTGGAGGCAAAAATCAAGAAGCTTATGGCTGAAAGAGGGAGACAAGAACACAGGCTATTTTCACAAACAAGCAGAAGTAAGGAAACAATACAAGGCAGTAACAGAAGTTCAAGTCCAGAATGAAAAAATTGTAGACCCAGAGGGCATAAAACAAGCAGCCTACAAAGCCTTCGAGATGCTCTATACAGAACCAAAAGGAGCAGAAATGGACCAACAGAGGTACCCTTTCATTTTTATCCCAAGGCTTATAAATGAAGACACCAACAACAAGTTGACAAGGGAGGTAACACAGCAAGAGATAAAGGAGGCCCTTGACCAGATGAACCCATATAAGGCCCCAGGACCGGATGGGTTCACTGCCAGATTCTATCAGCAGTGTTGGAATATAATAAAAAAGGATTTAACCAAAATGATCAAGAAATCACAGCAGAGTAGCAAGCTAGGAGGAAGCACCAATTCATCCTTCCTGGCACTCATCCCGAAAGAAAAAGGAGCACTTTCCTTCAATCAATTCAGACCAATCTCCCTATGCAACACAAGCTATAAAATCCTCGCCAAAGTTATAGCCAACCGACTCAAGGCACTCCTCCCTCTCATCGTCCCTGAAAATCAAGGCGACTTTGTCAAAGGAAGGCATATTGCCGATAACATCATCCTGGTTCAAGAGGCTATCCACTCCAGTGTCCGAAGGAAAGAAAAAGGTATGGTTATTAAACTAGACCTCGCCAACGCATTTGATAGAGTCAGACATGAATTTTTATTTGAAGTCATGAGGAATTTTGGGTTTGACTCGAAATTTGTAAATTGGATAAAATCTTGCATTAGATCACCATGGATAGCCCCGTTGGTGAATGGGAAGGTAACAAACTGTTGGCAAATATTGAACAAGCAACGAATGCGTGTTCATGGTTGTTGTCATTAATGGCAACAATGGAGATGGCAGGATATGAAGGATAAAACCCCTTGGGGATTCGGACGTAAAAGCTCAGGAGGAACAACATTGA
>SNQJ01S0006767.1:541859-564953 GCA_010110895.2 Picea sitchensis | reverse complement strand
ATGAACCTCTATTGTGACCTATGACGAGATTAGAATACTCCAGAAGGAAACAAAGAAATGAAGGAAACCCTAGACAAGTTGTCGGCTACAGAAATATATTTAAAATGAATTTATTAGTACCCAAAAGGAGAAGTCGGCCCTAGTAAGACTGGCCATACTACTATAAATACAGGGCACCGGTTCTCATTATACACATCTCAGCAGTTGCAGAGAGAACTGGATCTGCGCAGGTGCAGTAGCAGCTTGTGCGCAAGTTTCTGGGAAGGTGTGTGCTAGCCTCTGGGTGGGATTATCTGATCAGCTTGGTTTTTATTCTTGCCTGGTGCATTAGCCTCTCTTGGCTATTGGATTTCTATTAGGATTCTTTTCTCTATCAAGGTCAAGGTGCTCGGAGGGTGGCTTCGACCTATGGTTGGGTGATGAGGGTATCGTCAATGGTAAAATGAGCACAATCTTCTATATTCTAACATGAAAAACCCTCGACGAACCGTCGATAGTATCCCGCTAAACCCATGAAGCTACACACTTTAGGGACATTCGTCAGCACAGGCCATTCCATAATAGCCTCGACCTTTGTTGGATCCACAACGATACCTTCATCGAAGATGGCATGCCCTAAGTAGTGAATCTTCAATTGATAAAACGAGCATTTAGACAATTTCCCAAACAATTTATCCTCTCGTAGGCACTGTAGTACCAAGCACAAGTGCTCGTCATGCTCCTCCATCGTCTGAGAGTAAATCAAAATATCATCAATGAATACTTGGATGAACTTGTCCAAGTATTCGTGGAACACCCCATTCATCAAACTCATAAATACCCCTGGGGCATTCGTTAGTCCAAAGGTAAAAAAATAAACTCGTAATGTCCAAACCTCGTCTTAAAGGCGGTCTCAGGGATGTCATCCTCCTTGATCTGTAAATGGTGATACCCTGATCTCAAGTCAATCCTTGAAAACACCGTCGCGCCTTTCATCTAATCGAATAGATCATCAATCCTTGGCAACGAGTATTGATTCTTGATCATTACCTTGTTCAACTGACGATAGTCAATGCAGATTCTCCACGACCCATCCTTCTTTCGTATGAAAATAGTAGGCGCACACTACGGTGACACACTGGGATGTAGAAGTCCTAGGTCCAGCAACCCTTCAGTTGCATTCTCAACTCCTGCAACTCTGGGGTCGACATCCGATAAGGCGTTCTTTCTATTAGTTCAGTTCTCGATTTTAGGTCTATGGTAAATTCCAACTCCCTCTCCGACGATATCCTAGGTAACTCCTCAGGGAAGACATCCACAAACCTCTCACCACTAGAAGGTGTTCCAGACCTTCCTCTACTCCCTTCTCTTTTAATGCAAGGATCGCATAAAGATTACATCCCTTGTGCATGTTTTTCCGTAGCTGCAAGGAAGAAATGAACCTCAGGGAGACTCCCTGGTTCTAATCTACAATCATGTGTCTTTGTCCCTCGTCATCGACCAAACTCAATTGTTTCATATTACAGTTGAGTATTACCTCATCTGATTCCAACCAGTCCATACCGATCACGACATCATAAGATCCTAAGATCATGACGTACAGGTTGGCCCTGGTGACAAACTCTCCCAGGTTAAGGCTCAGCTCATAACCTTCCCTCCAATATTTTGTTTGGCTCCCGAAGCCATTTCTACAAAGATAAACTCATCTTGTTCGACTTCCTTTACCTTAATTATTTTTAGCATTTCACCATAAATGAAACTCTCGGTAGCACCGAGATCTATCAAAATACTAAGGGTCTAGTCAACGACGGTACCTGACGTCTCGAGCACATTCAACTGGTGCTCTGCCTGGAAGTTGTTAACTGTTGCATGGATCTGATGGGCCTTGCCAAAATCTCCCACGGTAGCGGGTCCGATTGATCCAGATGCCCTAGTCCTCTCCCTGGGTAGTCACGCTGGTAATGTGGCTCCCCACATTCCAACACACTTTCTTCGGTCTAGTATTCCTGGTACCTGAAGTAGAAGTTGAATCCTAACATTAAGGCCAAACACGAACTTGTTGACCTTAAGTTTCTCGGTACTTTGGTGTAGAGCATACCGAAGCAACTCCAAAAATGGGCCTCGTAATCGGGCACCGTACGACTGCCCGGTCACACGATGTTGAACTCGTTGAGTTGATGCTCAATGAATTCCTCAGAAAGATACCTCTCTCGGAACCATTCCTTGAACAATTCCCATGACACATCTTCGATTTCCATGTTCAAAAGTGGCAAGAGCATCTTCCATCATAGAAGAGCGCTCCCCTTCAGTTGAAAGACCGCCCTGCAGACCTTCATGTTGCAGGGCATAAATGCAAAGCGTGAAGCAAATCTCCTTGCTCTCCAGCCATGCCTCGACGGCTGAACCGTCCGGGGCACCAAAGAACTCATAAAATTTGACCTTCTCGAGTTCGTGGTGAATGATACCAATACCCACCGTTATCTGTTCATGCTCAACAACCTGGTCATCTTCCTGGGGGTTAGACCCCTCAGGCGTGGATGCTACTGGGGGCATCGTGCATCCTCCCCTAGCACCCCGTCATCTACCTCTGTGATTTCCTCTAAATGAGATCACCGCATAGACACGTTAAAGTTTTAATTAGCGCTAGGTTAAAACTCAAGGGTTTACTGTAGTGGAAAGCATGGCGATCCACAGTTGTAGGGTTGAACCTACTCTAATACCATATGTAACGACCCTGATAATTACGACTACATGCGACGCAAAGCAAGTCCAATTTATTTTTTGTTTTGAGCAAGAAGACAATCAACGAAATCATCACAACTTGACGATGAACACAACTTACACATTCATGTAACAAATAACAACGACCCAACATACTAACACATCATGCAACTGGATGAAAACATGCAATAATCAAAGACAGATAAAAACGACTACCCACCCGATACAACGACTTCGATGACCAGTAACTAGAAACCTCTATTGCGCACAAACCAATCACATTAACGCATTTCATAACCAAGTACCAACATCAATTACAACGAACAATACACCCCCATCGGGAAGCACAATACTTTGACCAGGTTATCTTTCGCATCTATCCATCAGGGCGCACAATGATCCCCTCATCAAGAACCACATCATCACCAGTGGTAGGCGTGATAGTAACCAAGGTGCAACAAATTCTATTGCAAACATACCTCAATTAAAGGACGTGATTAGCCATCTATGAATTATTCCCTCGAGAATCCATTCTACAATAACATGTATCAATTAAAATCCTCTCTCTCTTTTTTTTCAAGTCAATTATTAATTAATTAAGATTTTATTAACAAAAGTCTCACTACAATTGTCCTTCACTAACATAATTCCTTGTAGAAGCCTAAGTTAATATTTCAACCCTTTCATTACTCTTCCCAAACATACATGCCTTAGATTAAGATAAATGGCATATCCACACTCTTATGCATAAGATAATGAGAAACTTGGGAAATGCATGACCCTAAAATTCCTTATCACTATTAAACCACATTAATTGAAATATATAACAATCATGTATATCATTACTCCATTAATTCATCCCATTACTTGGAAATCTATAGACTCCTTTAATTCCCTTTTCGGTATCAACAATGATACCGCTATCTAACATTATTATCACTGTCTATTAAATATATTACTGTGATATCATAATAATATCGCTATCATACTATTAAATATATTTACTGTGATATCATAAATAATATCATTGTGATATCATAAATAATATCGTTGTGATAGGTGATATCCTAAATAATATCGCTATCATAATATTAAATATATTTACTATGATAGCATAATACCATCGTTGGGATATATCATAAATAATACCATCGTTGTGATAGCATAATACTATCATTGTGATAGCTAGGATAGTTGGGATATAGCATAATACTATCGCTCTGATAATCGTGATAGTCGGGATATAGCTTAATACTATCGTTGTGATAGTTGGGATATAACATAATACCATCACTCAGATATTTACTGTGATAGCACAATAATATCGTTGGGATATATCATAAATAATATCACTGTGATAGTTGGGATATAGCATAATACCATCGTTGGGATAGAATAATAATATTGTTGGGATACCATCGTTGTGATAGCATAATAATATCGATGCCTAGTAAATACATGACATTGCTGAGTAATTACAAGATATAAATTATAAAAATTGTTGTCTATAAAAATTTATTGTCTATAAAATATTAGATGAAAACGCAGTCAAATAGAAATGATTACAACGCCCTCATTCACATAATTTATCTAGGAGGATATCAGTGGCCACCCACCTTTTCCAACTGGCTCAAAACAATTTTTTTGGCAATTTTGGCAATTTACTATTTTTAGTAGTTTTAACTTTCAGGGCCATTTTGAGGGCCTAAATGAAGATTTTTAGGGATAGAGCTTCTCAATGACATCCAAAGGAATGATTGAGACCCCAAAATGAATATCCTCGAAGATACCTTTCCAACAGGCTATCATACGCCTAAAACAGAGATCGTATGCAAAAGATACGACCCCGAGAAGTTGATGTACTAACTTACCCGGATGGGGCCCACATGATTTTTGGCGCTTCATCTCCTAAGGTTAAGTTTGTGGATGTCTAGGGTTTTTGGCATTCCTGTTTATTGTAAAAATTCCTTAAGAGCCTCATTGTAATGATCTTCTGGCGAATGAGCGCAACCATCACATCTCTTCTTAGAGATAAGCCGCCACCATTCCAGCAAGCTTGTTTCCACTGCATTTTACAGTTTCAACTTATTTACTTATTGAATAGAAAATCAGTTTTACTGTATCTCTGTTGTTTTTTGTTAAGGACATGTTAATAATTTGTATTCATTTCGTTCTTCTCATAAAATCTGGATCAATAATGAAATACCGTCATTCACATACAAGACGTTGACATTCATAAATTTGCAGACAAGGTGTAGATTCGATGTCAATCAATACAGTGCAACCATTCAACTCAGTCACACTCAGCCAAAAATTTGTTGTCCTTCAATGTAAAAACATTGTCTAAAAATAATACCCACACAGTCCATTACATCATTGTCCATTAAATCTATGATAATGTTGTCTATCAACATATGATTTTGCTAGGAAAATACGGGGTGAATCATCACGCATTTGCTGTGTAAAATTCCAAGCAAATCATGGTTGAATGTTGTGTAAAAAAATGCCAAGAAAATTATGGGGTACATGCGGTGTAGGAGCTACCCCTACATAGAGATTTATCAATCAGAAAACACTGGGATTTATCATTAGTTTATCATTCGTCTATCATTCACACAAAGATTTATCATTCGTTTACCATCCGTCTATCATTCACACAAAGATTTATCATTCGTTTACCTTGCACAAAGGGATTTTTCATTCATTTACCATTCACACAGATATTTATCAGTCATGTATGCCAACTATTGTCATACACAATTTATAAAGAATGCTATTGAATTTTCATACAGAATATATAAAAATGTCTACGACTGACATACAGAACTTGGTGCAGAATATATATAATGAATGCACCCATGAATTGTCAACGCAGAAAGACTAAAGATATCAAACAAGTAATATGCTTAACAACCTTTTAAACTAAAGTGAAAATACAGAACAACAATTAAAATCCATTGTTTAACATTTAAAAAGGAATCGTTGTCTAAAATCACAGTGGTAATCATTCACAAAGAAAGCACATAGATAATCATTCACCAGGAAAGCGCAAGATTAAACATTCAACATTGGATTAGTCAAATGCAAAGATAAATTTCTGGGAAGAACGTAGGAATTATGCATAAAGAAAAACACAATGATCAGAGATTAATCGTAAGAGAAAAACTTAAAGATAAGTAAGGGATAGATAGTTGGGCGGAAATTTATCCTTCACTTATTATCCATACAGGAAAGTAGGGAATTTGAATCTATAAGTATTTAAACACCGGAGTGACGATCATTGATTCGGCTCCTGGCTGACTGCTCAGGCACGAAATAATAACTTAAGGATAAGGGACAAAAGATAAAAACACAAATCTACCTCCAGACCTTCTTCATGGAGAACCAATAATAAAATAAAATCAAAATCAAGGAATAAGGAAAACACAATAACAAAATAAGGCTCAGAACCAGAAATTTGGAGACCCTCTTGTGATTTCACATGACGCACTATCTCCCAGATAAAAATTCTTATGCATAACTAAACGAGTCTTTTTCTTTTAACAACATATACACAAGTGATCTTTCGAAATAAAGAAATGCATGGACCAAAAATTGAGCTATTAATTAATACAATTATGCACATGTGTATTGTAGCCAATTGTGAATGCTCCGAAGTCATTGTCACGTGTGTGCTCCGTCCATCTCCTGCTTTCCAACCGATGTGACCTCATCGATACCTCCCATCCAACGTTAGGAGTACTATTCTTCCCCTGAGCCCCCTGAGCCGCAAAGGGGCCACACACACAATACCAGAGAATGATAGCACCCATCTCGCCTCACAAGGTCAAGCTACCACTCGTTATCCGAGCTGGGTATCCCAACTCCCACAAGAGAAAGTTCAGTCAAGGTAAAATTTCAGCAGTGTAACGTTATGAAAAAATATGAGATCCATACTCCTCCTCCTCCATCCTTTTTATAGAGTTTTCAAGTAATTAGTTTCCCAAATTCTCATTAAATTCATTTTTCATTAAATTAATTTCCAAAAATCTCCCCCGTACACATGTCACTTGATCTCCTAGTTGCACTAGAAAATCAATTTTATTAATTAATTAAATATTCTTATTTCCCTCACCCACCTAAAAGCATTCCTAAAAGCGCTCCTCGGTGTCCCAAAATTCTCTTACAATTCTTAAATGACTTACGCCTTACTTAATTCCTAGTTGAGTTCATAAATAGAAAGTTCCCAAGGCAAGATTCCTTACTAAGTTAGACATTCAACTTTCTCTTTACGTTTCCTCTTTTCTTTAAGTTTCCCTTTTTCTTTAAGTTTCCCTTTTTCCTTAAGTTTCCTTTTTCTTTTAAGTTTCCCCCTTTTTCCTATTTAACTAAAAATCAATTTAGCAAGTGTAGATAAAAACAACCATTTGCCCTCTTTTCTTTTTTTAACTAAAAATTAATTTAGCAAATGTAGATAAAAACAACCATCACCCCCTTTTTAAAACTTTAATCCTCCATTATAATTTTGACTTTAATAAATAAGTTTGAATTTCTTACCCCCTTCTTGTTACATGTTTATTTATTTATTTTTATTTTTTTGACCACATGTTCTACTTAGACCTAGGTTTTAATTTTCACTAGGCTGGGCAACAATTTTTAAGGAAACTTTTAGTTATTAATTTTTTTACTCATACCATCACCTATTTTAAGACTGACTAGGTCCTAAGGAGGCATAATTTTCTAGGCACTAAGCTTATTCACTTTCCAATTAAAATCGTGAATTTCCCTTCAGGACGCATTGTGTTCTCCAAGGGTGCCACTCACCTCTTTCTGTTTCCTTTGTGCGACGTGCCCTTCAAGACGCACTACATGCTCCAAGGGTGCCACTCACCTATTGACTAAATTTGGTAGGCGTCAAACCCCTAGAGTCGATACTCCACTAGGTGATCTTGTGGGAGACTAAGGGCCTCTAAGGAATAAGGCCCATGCCATATTGCACGCCCCTTAAAATCATCGTGAGCGATTGTCACAGTCTTCCCTCACGACATCGTGGGTCTTCTCGAACTAGGTAGTCGTTAACCTACAGTTAGAGCCACGATGAGAGTTATAGTATGCTGTGGAAAGGTTGCTGCCACACCCCTCCCTCAATGTCTCTGGTTGTCGTGTGTGACCCCTCTACTCCATATGTGAGTCTTTTCGGCAAGCTATCGTCAGCCTGCATCCATCAATGAATCATGTCAGCAATAATAATCAATCATCATAATATCTAATCATATGTACATATGTCACATCAACAACATTCAAACCCAACAGTCCACTCCCTGACTCGATCTGGAGTCCAAGGGGTTTCATCGATGCTTCTGCATCCTCAATGTCCAAAGTTCTGCACACTCAGGAGGAATCAGTCAATATCACTTGTCTATGTAAATACAACAAAATAACATATCATCAAATCCATAACATCTCATAATCATAATCAGAACGACCAATAGTATAATAACCCGGATCACTTGCACGCAAGTGCCCTCAAAGAATAAGTTTGCTCAGTGCGCACAATATTGGGATGTTACAATCATTGTCCAGATTCTAATGCAAAGATAATTGGTAGTGTGAGCTCAATTGACATTAGGTGGTATTGGTAGTGATGAAATCCCTTGGGAATTATATATATATATATATATATATTAATTAGATCTAGATTTGGTAGTTAAGAAGAAACGTTATTGTCATTGTTATAACCCTAAATTTCCCTACATATGCATACTTGGCCTTTGGCCCTCTTACTTTCATTTTTGTCAAGCCATCAGTGAGTTGCTCTTCTAAAAAACCCATTTTTTGAAGATGTACGTGCCCTGCACCAATGCTGCCCATGAACATATGCATGTTGCACCACTACAATCCGTGTATACTTGCAAAAGTTGCAAAAAATAAAAATTTGCAAGGAATTCATTGAGATTACAAGCTATTGGGTAATTTCCCAACTAATCCACCGCCTATAGCCCGTCACTCAACCGAATAACCATCATTTTGTCATATAAAAGGAGGTGTTGGGGTCTCATTCCACATCTAGATATAAGAACAGTGAAACTCTACCTGTTTCACATCCCCTCCTTGCCCCAAGTAATTGCAACCCTTTTGTGAGAATTGCCTCAGCATTCCCCAATTATCCCTTCTTCCTCCATCAGAATCCATTTCACTTCCCAAGAAGAAGGTTGAGAGGAGAATCCATACATAGGTGCACTTCGAGCTTGGTGAAGAGGAGCTCGGACCAGGTTCGTGAAGCAGTAGGTGGCTTTGGTTGTAAGTAATCATTGTATTATCAATAAAAGAATTACTTTTCCTATCGCAAATCATGGTGTATTGAATGTTTTCATTTTGGTTTGTGTTTTTATTCTAACATCTAACCCTAATTTGTATATGAATTGCATGCTTGTAGCTTTTTTTTTGTCTGTCTTTGAATGCATGCCAACCTTGGGAGGAGGAGTGCAGTCAACGAAGAAAGCGCGGGGGGATCATCACCGAATGCGGAGTAAAGGTACAATTACCTGATTCCTCTCATCTTTGCTTTTCTTGTATGAGTTTTGGACATGTTTGAGGTAGTTAGAGAAGTAGGAGACTTTTAAACGGCTATTGATCTGCCTACATTGTAAACCCTGGTGTAGCCATAGGGAGGTTTTCCCGCTAGCAATCATGAAACCACTCATATATACAAAGTATATCATGATTTAATTTATAAAACATAACGAAATTATATGCATCGAGTTTAATCATCATCGATGTACAATGCTTCCAAATCTAGCAGTGTATAACATAACTCAAATTCCATTAAAAATTACATTGTTCAGTGTATATTACTTGTTCATAAGAAATGCCAAAATGATGTGATGTTGAAAAGTGGTGAATTGTTTTTCCAAGTTATAACAATATAAGTAAAGTTTCACTTAATAAAAATAAAATATCTTATTAATATTCACTTGAATTAATTTGGTTGATGATGCATGTCTTAATCTATTTAATGATGTAGAGAAAACAACTCTAAAAAGTTAAACACTTCCTTTAAATTACTTTACACCCACCAAAATTTAAACCTAAATTATTTAGGTAATAATATCTTATTTCAATAGTTAAACAACAATATTTTAATATTCAATTTCTCTATAATTACACATAAATAAATTATAAATTTATCACATTTACACATCTTTATATATTATATTTCTGTAGTGCCCAAAAAAATAATAGATGTAAGCTTGCCTCCATGACCCTTAAATGCACCTACAAGGTTTAATCCCAATGCCAAAGATGCTATTATAGGATTTACAAAGACACAAAAGTTTATATATATACATAAAAGATGCTATTATAGGATTTACAAAGACACAAAAGTTTATATATATATATATTCAAAGTTATTGTTATTAAACCATAGCCAATACAACATTTAAGGTGTGCTTTACAACATTTAAGGTATGCTTATTATAAAATTTCAACATTTGAGATATGTTTATTATTATTACATCTAAGTTATGCTTATTATTATTAACATCTAAGTTATGCTTATTATTATTAAGGTATGGAAATTTTCAACATTTGAGATAATTTTATTATTATTAAAAGTTAATATTAATAATTAAATTTTGTGTAGTTTGTTGTTATGTTATAAGTTTAAAATGATATTGGTTTTGGAGTATGATTTAAAATTGTTTATGTTTGGCTAAGAGCTTGTTTTTCTCAAACATAAGTGTTAGCACTAGAAGTTACTTTCAGATTGCATAGAAGGTAAGCCCAGTACCCATCAATTTATGTGAGTGTAATTGAGTTTTAAGAGGTCAAATAGGGAAGAATCAATTATAATAACGTTCTAACTCAGAAATTTGGACTAGCATGCACAAGCAATTGAGGTTTGGAATCAACTTCAGTCAGTAAGTTGGAGTAAAGGTGAGTAGAAGGAAGACTTTGGTGATAAAGGTGTAGAGGGATGCTATGGACATCAGGTCTTCAAGCAACCTAAGCAGGAAAAATTCAAACATAAGATCCTCTTGGATTCAAATTTCAAAGAAACTGAGAGAAATTATAACAACACCATAATCAAACATTCATCATAATACGGTTACAACAATTCATGTGAATTAGTCACTCATGAACTCTTTCAGTATCAGAGACGAATAAGATGGGGTAAGAAAGCTGACTTAGATTAATCCAGAAGTCTCAAATCAAGTACATAACTAGAGAACCGGTGTTCTTCATCAAAATATTATAATAGCAGGGAGCCTAGCTCAACCATTCGACCTTAACAAAATACTAAAACTACCTATATATACTCAGAAATGTTACAACCACTGGGAGAGTGATCAGACCTCTGCATTTAAAGCTTTCATTCAGTGCCTGCTCTGTCAAACTGTGCAGGCCTTCTTATGTCAGACGCGAGCTTTCCTTAATTATGTGTTTTGTAGGAAAATCCATCCAGAAGGAAACTTCATATTTCCAATCTGCAGTCATGGTCGTCTTCAGCCTGTTTTCCATTTATGGGTTGAGACGAGGTTTCAACCACCTCCCCATTTCCATTAACTATCTTCATTGGGATCGGGACGAGGCCTGACGCCCATGAATGTTCCAGGCGGTGCCCGCGACTTCTTCGAGTCAATCCTGGCGCTTCGAGGCCATGCATATATTCTTTTGTGACCAATACGGGTGCTTTCGGCCTTTGGCACAGCTCCTCTCCATCACTCCATCCTGCATGCAACCTCCGACCATGACCTGGGGCTCATATCCAAAGGCACTTCAGGATTTTTTCTTTCAAGAGTCTCCACTCCACTTGATTCCAAATATCTCGATGCTCGAAATTATGAAATGGCCTTATTTAGACCGATGGTTTGAATCACTTTGAATTTGACGGCCACGATTGCTTCCCGAAAACCCCAGTCATCATTCATTCAATAGGCACTTAAACTTCTTTATGGCCCCGCTTTCCATATGACCACGGGCTATGATCATGGGCCCAATTCTTGGGCGCTTCGTGATTTCACACTTCTCAAAATTGCGTAGTGATTCATGCTAAAACCTCTTATTCATGAAATCGTGACTTCTCGGATATTGTGCCACGCGTCCCTCTGAATCAGATGGCTCCTGCTTATTTTGGGTTTCAGACCTTTGACGAACAACTTTAACGATATTTCAAACTCTCGATTACCACGATTATTTTCCACTGTTGATCTCTCCTAATGAGATCTACAACCCAGATTAAATCTTTGCTCGACCCTTTGACTTCGGGCTTTTTCTCTGGCGCAAAACTTCACGCAACTTTTAACCTTTCGAAAGAATGCACGTCGTCGATCGATTCGCCTAATGGATCTTCGTCATTGAAAGATTAAAACTGCCTTCTTCTTGTGCTTCAAACTCGAAATGGACTATTAGGAAAGTTGCGCTTTGTGTTCATGGTTGCGGCCTGCATGATCGAGGATTCAGATGATTGGTTGTGGGCTGGGAAAACAGGGAGACCGTGACAAAATTACAGACTTAGGTAAAAACCACAAACCCACGGGACTCTTACAATTTTATGTGATAACAATAAAAAAAACAAGTTAATTATGATCAGTTTTTCCACGGTGATAAAAAAAGACTTTAACATGATGTATGAATTATTGTAGATATAAAAATATGTGAAGTTAGCATATTTTGCAAGTAATCATATTATATTTTTTTATATTGATAAAGTGTAGGAAAATAAATATATTTCTTTATATATATAGTTGTGAAAATGGAAATTATGTGGTCATAGTAGGTATCATTCTAAATCAAAATGTCATTACAAAAAATGTCATTACAAAACAAAGACCGTGTTTCTGTAAATAAGGTTTGAAGATTTTGTTCACGAGGTTGCAAAAAGGAGATGGAGAATAACCATGAACTTATAGTGACTTTAATGAGTTTTGAAAGTTGTTTTGTGAACATCCTCCTTTCATGTTTTGTTTTGATGAGAACCAACATGAAAATCAACTTTGGAAAAGTGTGCATCCTTTCCATATAGTGAGAAGAGATTGAGAAGATATTATTTGAGATATGGAATTGTTCATCTAACATAGTGTATATAAATATGACCATATTTTTATAATTGTAATATATCTCATTAAAATTCATAGAAATAGTTTTAAGAGTGTAAATCCATTAGAATCTTAGAGAAACTTTAATGCCACCTAAACTAATAGAATACATCGGAGTTAAAATGTGATAGTCAAACTTGCTTAACTTGACATTAAGACATAATCCACTATAATAAATTGTACCCTCATTAGTGATCACAATCTAACTAAAATTTAATAGGGTACAAAAAGTAGTTGAGTTATGTAGCTAACTTAGAGTCAATGAAGTTATATGTGTTTTCATACTCGACGAGAATCATAACCCACTATGTCTTGAAGTGCCATTCTACTCTTAATGTCTAGAGTGTGGTTACACTTACTAAAGAATTAATGGAGAAGATGGACACTTCTAGTTCACTTGGCTACGTTTTTTCATCAATTGTGTTTGAGGGATGCTTTATTTCAATCAGTTACTCCTCTACCTCTTCTTGGTTATCTGGAAAGAAATTATAAATAGACTAGCTTTTTCTATGTATTTATGCCCTCTATACCTCTTATTATTACAACTAAATAAAATACCTTTTGCACGTCATTCTTGTCCTTTATTAGGAGCAATTTTGACTTCAAAAGTTATAGAAGAGATGATATTGGCCTTACCTTTGTCAATAATATAGTATAATGGACAACAAAATACATAATTTTTTTGCTTAGATATTAGACCAACTTGAGCACTTCAAAAATTTCTATTGGCTAATAATTTTTTATATTACACTGGATGTCATCTTGAATCATATAAATTTCAAAAAAATCTTCTCAATAAGATCATTCACATGAGTCACTATCTTTTGTGCTAGAGCATGTAGTCCTCGATAGTTCATTGTTCATGTATGTTAATGAGGTGATTGTAGTCATTTTCGCACACATTGTCATTATGAGTAGAGATTTATGAACAAAATTATCCCAAGTATATGATTAGATGAAAGGTCTCTTTGCTTGAAACCACTAGTGTAATGTACCCATTACCAACAACTCAACAAATATCCTCTTATACCACTTTGTAATGTACCCAACCACCTAGGCTAGGCCACGCCACGCAAAACTCTCTCTTTTACCACTTCAATATCATTAAATATATTGCTATGTTCTGCATATGAACAGAGTTAAGATGAATAATAACAACAAACAACAATAATAGTTTATACCTATAGACAATGGAAATTTCATAACAGAACTATAACATCCCGCTCTTGCACGCACTGAGCGAACTTATCCTTGAGGACACTTTCTTGCAAGTGATCCATATTATTATACTATCAGTCGTTCGATTATGATTATGAGACATTATGGATTGACGATATGTTATTTTGTTGTATTCACATAGACAGGTGCTAATGACTGGGTTATCCTAAGTGTGCAAGACTTTGGACATTGAGAATGTACATGCATCGATGAAACCCCTTGGACTCTGGATCGAGTCTGGGAGAGGACTATTGGGTTTGAATGTTATTAATCTGACACGTGTACATATTCTTTGATGGATGCAGGCTGACAATAGCTTTCCAACCAGACTCACATGTGGAGTAGAGGGGTCATGTAGGACAACCAAAGACTTGAGGGAGAGGTGTGGAAAACAACCCTTCCACAACCTACTAGCACTCTCGCCATGGCTTGAACGGTATGTTAACGATTACCTAGTTCAAGAAGACCCATGATGTCGTGAGGGCAGACTGTGACAACCACTCACAATGATTCTAAGGGGCACGCAATAAGGCAAGGACCTTATTCCTTAGAGACCCTTAGTCTCCCACAAGATCACCTTGCAGTGTATTAACTCCATGGGTTTTTTACGTCTACCAAAGTCAATCAAGAGGCGAGTGGCACCCTTGGAGCACGTAGTGCATCTTGAAGGGAACGTTGTGAAAGGAAAATGAAAAGAGGCGAGTGACACCCTTAGAGCATGTAGTGTGTCCTGAAGGGCACGTCGCACAAGGAAAACAAAAGGAGGCGGGTGGCACCCTTGGAGCATGTAGTGTGTCTTGAAGGGCACATCGCAATTTTAACTATTAAGTGAATAAACCTAGTCGGCCTTAAAATGAATGATGTGATAAGTAAGATTTAAAAACAATTTTTCCCTAATGGAAATGTCGCCCAACCTAGTAAAATTAAAACCTAGGTCTAAGTAGAACATGTGGTCAAATAATAATAATAATAATAAATAAACCGGTAACAAGAAGGGGGTAAGAAAATCAAATTAATTTATTAAACTCAAATTATCTTGGAGGATTAAAATTTTAAAAAGGGAAATGGTTGTTTTTATCTATTTTTGCTAATTTTAATTTTAGTTAAAAAGAAAAGAGGGTAAATGGTTGTTTCATCTACACTTACTAAATTAATTTTTAATTAAAGAAGAAAAAGGGTAAATGGTTGTTTTATCTACACTTGCTAAATTGATTTTTAGTTAAAAAGGAAAAAGAGGGAAACTTAAAAGAAATAAGAAACTTAAAGAAAAAGGGGGGAACCTAAAGAAAAGGGGAAACATAAAGAAAAAGATGAATGTCTAACTTAGCATTGAATCTTTCCTTGGGAACTTGCTATTTATGAACTCAACTAGGAATTAAGTAAGGTGTAAGTCATTTAAGATTTGTAAGGGAATATTGGGACACCTAGGAGTGATTTAGGAATGCTTTTAGGTGGGTGAGGGAAATAGGAATAATTAAATAATTAATAAAATTAATTTTTTGGTGCAACTAGGGGATGGGTGGCATGTGTACAGGGGATGTTTTTCCTAATTAAATTGATGAAAAAGGAATTTGATGGGAAATTGGGAAACTAATTACTTAAAAAATCTATAAAAATGATGGAGGAGGAGGAGTATGGGATCATCTTTTTGCATAACGTTACGCTACTTAATTTTTACCTTGACTGAACTTTCTCTTGTGGGAGTTGGGATACCCAGCTCGGGTAACGAGTGGTAGCTCGACCTTGCGAGGTGAGTTGGGTGCTAGTGGTTCTCTGGTATTGTGTATGTGGCCCCTTTGTAGCTCGGGGGGCTCAGGGGGAAGAAGAGTACCCCTAGCGTTGGATGGGAGGTACCGGTGAGGTCACATCGGTTGACAAGCAGGAGCTAGACGGAGCACGCGCGGGGAAAACAACTTCATATCATTCACGTTTGACTAAGGTACACCTGTCAAAGTTGTTACTTGCAATGAATTTAATTTACTCATGTTATTTTTCTGTGCTCGGTTGAAGATTTCTTTCCTTGAGATTTCTTGCACCTACTTCCTACAGTATCTGTAATCCCCTTGCTCATTATTTTTGAATTGATTTCCCTTGGTGAACCCAACCCCTGATTACAATGACTTCTCGACGTGTGTTTTTATTGATTAATACGATGAAAAAATTGTGTTTTTATCTTTCATCCCTTATCTCTTTAGTTGTTAGTTCATGCCTAAGCAGTCGATGAGAAGTTGAATCGATGGTCGTCACTCCGATGTTTAAAGACCTATAGATTCAAATGCTCTGCTTTCCTGTGCACGGATAACAAGTGAAGGATAAAATTCGCCCAGTTATCGAACCCTTACTTATCTCTGTTTTTTTCTCTTATGATTAATCCCTAATCCTTACGCCTTCTTTTGAACGAATACCTCTGTGTCTTGAATGATTAAAACTTTCATTTTCTCTGTGTTTTTTATTGCTTAAACTTGATAAAACTCTGTGTTTGTGAATGATAACCTATGAGTTTTGAAGGCCAATCTCTGCATTTTTGGATTGATAAAATTCTACGTGTTTGAATGATAAACCCCAGCGTATGGAATGGTAAAAACTCTATGTTTTTGAAATTTGTGTGCTCTCTTTCAATAATATGTCTGTGTTTGTTTAAAAGATATGGTTGCTAGTTACCAGTGTGTTTTATACTTTTGTGTTTTAATTACCATATGTGTTTATTTATTGGGCTATTTACTGAGTTGTGAGTGTACTACATTTTCCCACTATGATTTTAACTCAGCGATATTCAATGTATAAACAACAATATATATAAATTAATTCCTTGTTAAAATTCCTTTTATATTGTTATCCCTTTATATGACGGCGAATTACATGACAAGAATTTTTTATGGATGCAGTAAAGTTGTTAATAGACAACGTTTTTATATACTGCAAATTTAATATACACAGATATATGTATATACGACGAATTTAATAAACCCAAATATATATACTGCGAATTTAATATACATTTGAATGGCAGCGAGTTTATTCACTGATTGATAATGAATTTTTACAGTTGAATGGAAGCGAGTTTAATCATTGATTGACAACGAATTTTACCTTTGAATGACCACGAAATTCTACCTTGATTGACAGTGAAATTATGCTTTCAATGGCAACAAGTTTATTCATTGATTGACTACAAATTTTACCTTGCATAACAATGATTTTATATTTCTGGTATAGGTTAATTTAGTAGAGTTTTCAAATTCCATTGAAATGAATTATTACCCAACAATATCACCGAAAGAGATTAAAATTGTCGAGTTTCATTTTCGTTTAAATATAATTACCAACGAGTTTGTTGGTTAACATTTTCACAACTCCTTTTGGCATTTTACCCAACATACCCATCGTTATTCTCATGGCACATTACACAGTCTTCACTATGATTTTTGTGTCATTTACCCAACGATTCTAGTAACATTTACCCAGCACAACATATCATCATAATACCCATCATATCATTATAACACCCAACAATACCATTATAATCATCATGGATAGCGTTTTCCCATAAATGCGTAGACAACAATGAATTAATGGGTTATTGTCATGTATGGATATATATATATATATATATATATATATCATTACAACAATATGACTATTATATATCATTATATTATTACAGTATTATTACTATATTATATGACAACGATGGTATAATATATATCATTATTATATATCCTTAAGGGATAGCACTATATTTAGACGACGATATCTTTATTATATATCATTAGTGTTAATATCATTATTAGCTCTTTTTGTATAGACAACAAATATATAGAGCGTTAATTTAGAAAACAGTTATATTTTGTATATGGCAACAAATATTAATGGACCAAAATATTATTTTGGGACAGCGATAACATTTATAATAGTTCACATTTACGGTCACGTTTATGATAATAGTAACTTTTATAATAGTTCACTCCTTCATGCTTAGACATCATGCTTAACATATAATGGTTTATGGTTGATGGCAAAGTCGTTTAATACCTTGCGCAATTTAATTGAGTGATGTCACCTTGCGTCTTGTTAAATGGTTGCTTGGGTATAGTCTTCATGTATTTTTTTCAGTTAATTTAGTCTCCTAGCGCGTTGGATATTTCTTGGGTTGTTTTTCTAGATATTTTATGTTGCGTCAGGGTTATTGTCACGCCTATCGCCTTGTGACGACATGATTCATGATGAGGGAATCATTGCACACCCTGATAGATAGAGGGGAATGATAACCTGGCCAACATATGTGCTTCCCAAGGTGGGCAATGTTCGTTGTAATTGTTGTTGGTACTGGGTTTATAATGCCTTAAGGTGTTGGGTTTTGCGCGACATAGAGGTTTCTATTTCTTGGTCGTCGCAACCACTGTGTTGGGTTGTTGATGTTTTCCTTTAGCTTGTAGGCATTGTCTTTCTTTTGTTGGGAGGGTAGTCATTTTTATCTGTTTATTGATTATCACATGTTTCATCCAGTTTCATGATGTGTTAGTGTGCTAAGTCGTTGTTGTCTGTGGCCTGATCTGCATGTGTTGTGTTCGTCCTCAAGTTGTGTTGTTTAACTGTTGTCGTTGTTGTCATCGTGCTTCAAAGAAAAAAAACTTTCACTTTCTTGCATCACTTGTCGTCGTTACGATGGGGTCATAACATATGGTATCAGAGTGGGTTCAACTCTATGACTGTGGATTGTCAGGCTTTCCACTGCAGTAAACCCTTGAGTATTAACCTAGCGCTAATTAAAACTTTAACGTGTCCATGCAGTGATCTTGATTAGAGGATTCCACAGAGGTTCGCAACGTGGTTTCGTGGAAGGAGGGCAATGCCTCTAGAGGTGCTCACACCCTCAGAGTCTAACCCCCAAGGGGAAGAACAAGTCCTTGGGCTGGATTCGATTGTTGTAAGGGTTGATGATGGTCTGACAAGGTCCTTCCAGGGATTGTCAAAATACTTGACTCATTATCTGTACTGAGATGAGGTCGGGGCGCCTGTACCCCTGAGGGTCCACAACGTGCCCAGCCAGTACCGTTAGTATTCACCGCGAACTTGAGAAGGTAAAATTTCCTGAGTTCTTTGGTGCCCCGGACGGTGCAATCACTGAGGTATGGTTGGAGAATATGGCGATGTGCTTTGCACTTCGTGACTATACCTCCAACATGAAGGTCTGCATGGCAGTATTTTAACTGAAGAGGAGCGCTCTTCTATGGTGGATTACGCTCATGCTGCAGTTGAACATGGCAGTCAAAGATATGTCATGGGAACAGTTCGAGGAACGGTTTCGGGAGAGGACTAGAAAATCTGGATCAGCTAGACCCACTACCGTGGGAGATTTGGGCAAGGCTCATCGGATTCATGCAACGGTGAATAACCGCCAGACAGAACACCAATCGACTGTGCTTGAGACGTCAGGTACCATCGTTGACCAGACCCTTATTATTTGATAGATCCAGGTGCTACAAAGAGTTTCATTTCTAGGGCAGCACTAAAAATAATTAAGGTAAAGGTAGTCGATCGGGATGAGTTTAGCTTTGGATAAATGGCTTCGGGAGCCAAATAGAAGGTTGAAGGGAAGGTTATGGAATGTAGTCTTAACCTGGGAGAGTTTTTCACTAGGGACAACCTGTACATCATGATCTTAGGATCTTATGATGTCGTGATTGGTATGGACTGGTTGGAATCGCCTGAGGTGATACTCGATTGTAAGTCGAAACGGTTAAGCTTGGTCTATGATGAGGGACATAGACGCATGATTGTAGGTCGGGACTAGGGAGTTTCCCTGAGGTTCATCTCTTCCTTGCAGCTACAGAAGAGCATGCGCAAGGGAGGTAAGATTTATGTGATCCTTTTGTTAAACAAGAAGGGAGTAGTGAAAGGTCTAGAACATCTTCTGGTGGTGAGAGAGTTTGCGGACGTCTTCCCTGAGGAGTTACCTGGGATTCCTCCAGAGAGGGAATTGGAATTTACCATAGACCTAAAACCAGGGACTGAACCGATAGCAAGAACCCCTTATCGGATGTCGACTTCAGAGTTACAGGAGTTGAAAATGCAACTGAAGGAGTTGTTGGACCTGGGACTTATACATCTCAGTGTGTCACCGTGGGGTGCGCCTGCTATTTTCATTTGAAAGAAGGATGGGTCGTGGAGACTCTGCATTGACTACCATCAATTGAACAAGGAAATGATCAAGAATCAATATCTATTGCCAAGGATTGATGATTTGTTTTATCAGATGAAAGGTGCGACGGTGTTTTCAAAGATTGACTTGAGATCAGGGTATCACCAGTTATAGATCAAGGAGGATGAGGCCCCTAAGACCGCCTTTAAGACAAGGTTTGGATGAAAGGGGTGTTCTGTGAATACTTGGACAAGTTCATACAAGTATTCATTAACGATATTTGATTTACTCTCGGACAATGGAGGAGCGTGACGAACACTTGCGTTGGGTACTACAGTGTTTGCGAGATAACAAATTGTTTGGGAAATTGTCTAAATGATCGTTTTATCAATCGAGGATTATTTACTTAGGACATTTCATATCCGACGAAGGTATCACCATGGATCCAACANCAAATGTCCGTGAAATGTGTAGCTTCATGAGTTTAGCAGGATATTATCGACGGTTCATCGAGGGTTTCTAAAAAGATAGAAAATCTGATTACGTAATTGTAGAAGAAGAAAAAGAAGTTTGTTGGAACGAGAAATGCGCAGAAGCATTTCGAAGGCTCAAGGAGTTGTTGACAAGAGCACCGATACTAAAGGTCCCTGACATGGACACATACTTCTTGGTATTCACGAACACATCCAAAGAAGTCTTAGGCAAAGTCTTGATGCAAGACGATAGAGTGATCGCTTACATCTCGAGAAAGTTGAGAAGGAATTAGGAGAACTATGCGACACACGATTTGGAGTTGTTAGCCATTGTTTATGCCTTTAGAGTTTGGAGGAACTACCTTATTGGATGAAATTTTGAACTAAACGGACCACTGTGGACTACAACACATCTTTACGCAAAGCAACTTGAACGCACGACAATGGCGTTGGTCGAAATTTCTTAGCGAGTATGATCTTGAGATTACTTACATAGAGGGAATAGTGAACAGAGTGGCTGATGTGTTGAGTCAGAGACCGCGCATATTTTCTATCATGCCTCTTCAGACGAATCTATGTGAAACGATTCTAACTTTACAGCGCGATAATGATTGGTATAAGGAGGTCAAGGATTTTTCGAACAAAACACAATGATGGTACCCATATTTATGTTGGACGACAACAAATTATTGAGATTTAACAATCGAATTTACGTACCACCAAATGACAAGTTGAGGAGTTCGATCCTAAAAGATGCTCACATAGCAGTGTACATGGCTCACCCGGGAGTCACAAAGATGACGATAGACCTTAAACCCTTATTCTTATGGAGAGGAATGAAGGAAGACATAGTCAACTACATGGAAATATGTCTAGAATGTCAGCAGGTGAAGGTTGAACATAGACATTTGATAGGATTACTACAGCCACACGCTATTCCATAATCGAAATGGGAGGTCGTTTCAATGGATTTCATTGTTGGATTGCCACTGATGGCAAGGAGACATGACTCGATTTTTGTGGTAGTCAACACTCTGACAAAGAGTGCTCATTTTATTCCCATGCATACGACGTATCAAGCACCTGACTTAGCTAGAGCTTTCATCAGCGATATTGTGAGGCTGCATGGCATTCCTATGAGGATTGTATACGATCGAGGATCAATGTTTATTGGACGATTTTGGACTAGTTTCCAAGAGGCCTTGGGAACTTGACTTAAATTTAGTACTGCGTATCACTCGGAGACAGACGGGCAGACCGAACAAACAAACCAAATCTTGGAGGACATGTTGTGCATGTACATGATGGACCAACAAAAGAGTTGGGAGGAATTATTTCCACTGATATAATTGTTACGAGAGAAAAACTCTCTATGGCCAAGGGTAAAACCACAACAGACAGGTATGACTGCAGAAAACAACTTAATTCCAACATGTGATATATAAATTAATGTGCAATATGAGGAAGAAGCCTACCTCAACCCAATCGTTTGATGTCATTCCATCGTTGAGAACTTTGACCCAAATCCTTAGACCTTCAAGAAGTTCTCAACGACCAAGGAATGCAAGTATATAGTGACAATATATAAAATGAGTTAGCACATTAGATAGCACAATCCAATAATAAACATTACAAACATGCCCATGGATAATAATCATATATTCGCAAGATATTGATTGGATGGGAAAGAAGTATTTCTATTAATAATTGATCAATAGAAGTATCAACATTACAAACTTCCGTGTCAGCACGGTTCGAAACCAAAAAACCAAGTTCCTTCCAACTGGGTCTCCACCACTTCAATCCTCCACCAAAGGAAATCTCATAGAAAAGAGATGAAGAGATTCTCTTGACAATAAGGGAAGAGATTGGGGGTTGAGCACTGTGTTCAGACTTGAGGGACAAAGGGATGCAGACTCAATATGAAGTAATTTCTCCAGAATAACTTTGCTCTCAAAGTTGAATGCTTTCTCTCTCTTTTTCCATAGCTCAAAATTGTGCTCTTGTAGCCTCCAGAATGCAATTAAAGGGCCGAGTCGGAACATTTCCAGTATATGGAAGGCCAAATATTAGAGATCTTTTGTCGTGACATGGAAACCCGACCTCATTTTGTATTTTATGGCACAAATCCTGATATACGCGAGCTGTAGTGGAGCATCAAGCGTATACACATCTTGCAAAGCAGTTAGGGAGCGTATATGTGGAAAAATATATAATTTTGGCTTTGGATTTATCAAAAAGGGGGTTGATAAGTCTGCATAGGGAAATTGAAAAAGGCCCTTTGTGCAATATAGAAATGGTTTGCTTTAATAGATGCCCCCTAATGTGTGAGATCAGAGGAGTATCTGCGATGGCTGAAATACATTATAAATAACCCAGAAGTGGAGTGGTAGAGAACCAGCTGGACGAACTCAATTGCTCATTACATTATGTACTGAATTTGCATAGATGGTTGCCAAAAATACAATGCAGATCCATGTGG
>SNQJ01S0006767.1:524132-541849 GCA_010110895.2 Picea sitchensis | reverse complement strand
CAACATGACTTGCAGAGGCTAGTAGCGAATCTCCAACATGACTAGCAGAGGTTGGTGATGAATCCTCAACATGACTAGCAGAGGTTGGTGATGGATCCCCAACATGACTAGAAGAGTTTGGTGATGAATCCCCAACATGACTAGCAGAGGTTGGTGATGGATCGCCAACATGACTAGCAGAGGTTGGTGATGGATGTGCAATGTGACTAGCAGTGACTAGACATGTTCCCCCAGCATGACTTGCAGCGACTGGTTGCAGGTCTTCAACATGACTCGCAGAGGTTGTCGACCAATCTCCAACATGACTAGCAGAGTTTGGTGATATAACGCCAGTATGACACGCATTGACTAGACTTGTGCCCCCAACATGACTTGCAGTGGCTGGTTGCAGACCTTCAACATGAGTCGCAGAGGTTGTCGACCAATCTCCAACATGACTAACAGAGGTTGGTGATATAATGCTAGTATGACATGCAGTGACTCGACTTGTGGCGGTAATTGGTTGTGGCATTTGAGTCCAAGTTCCAAGGAAAGATTGGTTCTGAGAAATTGCAGGCCAGGAAGGATCTTGGTTTACACCCTGTCCCTGTCCAACAGGATAGTATCCTCCTCCATACTGATTCGTGAAGGGTTGTAAGGGCATCGACACTGAGGAATTCACTTGCGAAGGGAAAGCGACATGACAAGGGTTACTCATGTGAGCATATATGTTTCCCCCAGGCGAAGGAACTTCGTGAGGGGGGTTTCCCATACTATAAAAATAAATCCCTCCAGATGAAACACCAGAGGACAGACGGAGGTCCGCCATGGGAAAAATGTTCGTAGGAACCGACATAGCAGAAGAAGGATAAGTGGATGGAGTGTAACAAGTAGAATGATTTCTTAATTTGGCACTTACTTCTCGCATAGTGGATTCGTAGGAAGGAATATTCCAACCTCCTACCGTAAGAGGTGTTTGAAGGATATGACTCCCACCAAACGAAGAGGGATAAGAAGGAGGCATCATGGCCTCATACCCAAAACTTATATTCAAATAAGGAGGCGAGAAAGAGGATGGAAAGTGCGAAGACATATCAAGCATACCATGAGAAAAATGATGAGAGACCCAAGGCATGGACTGAGTATTATAATTTTGCATACCATAATGCGAAGTGGAAGGATCCATCCCCATGAAATGAGTGGACATCATGGGGGGGGTAGCAATAAATGAGGGAGAAAAAGGAACTCCATTGTCCATGATAATGAAGACTCTCTATAGACTCCTAAGGCCAACTAGTAATCAAAGAGCATACCAAAAATTCAAACGACCAATATTCTAAAGTGGTTGAGTGGCCTCCCTCGCAAAAGAAGGTATGCCTCGTCCAGGAGGGACCTGACACTCCCTGCTAAAGTTTGGAGGTAACATAATCAATTATAAGGGCCCTCGTAGGCTTAACAACCAGTCGGTCAGACCCCCACGAAGAGGTAATCCTCCATAAAGGTTGTGTGTTGTTCGACCCCTATCTGACTCAAGATACAAGCAAAATAACCCCTGCAAGTAACCTATGAGAAACCTAAGTCAAGAAACTAATAAACCATTGTATAACTGATGCACAGGTGAACAGTCGTAAGTCCGGATCACCGTATGGGCAGGGTAGCAAATCCCGAAACCTTGAAAGTACCACCTCTCACAGAGGTATGGGGACTAGCAAGATCCCCAAATATAAATAAATCCACAGAAATATATATGACACTAGGTGAGTATCCAGGGGTTATCCCTTCAACCAACTTCGCGTGACCTTGTGATTAACTCCGGTGTGAGCGAAGCCTCCCGATATTACCAATTATACAATGAATTTCTCAACTCTCTATCTCAGACACATAAGTTGATTTAACTGCCTTGGAGAAGTTTACTCACAAAATCCTATTCCAAGGCACTAAATCCTAGGCTAGTTTGTGCACCCTAAAAAATAAAATCGTGACTAATCAATTTTAGTTTAAAGCGTAAAATTTTATTGGCCGTGATTACTCAAAAAGGTATGGAAATGAAACTCATGGTGTTATGACTCTGCATAAGAATAAAAATAGATATAATGCAAAGCCTAACTTTAACTTTTCAGTAAATGATGTGCTAAATAAAACAGTGTAATCTTCAATTTTAATTCTGCAACTCAGAAATAAAATACAATATTTCGCTAAATGTGCTAAGCTAATGATAAAGTTTCAAAGATAAAAATACCAACCAATGCAAAGTGCCTATTTTTTTTGTATTTTCAATGTATTTAAAAAGAAAATGCATGGACTAATAAGCGACTTGATATACAACCTCTACTGTGTATAAAATAAATCACTCAAGCAGAATATCAAGTAGCTAAGCAGACAACCCAACTACCAAGGACAAAACAAAAACGGAAAACAAAAAGAAAGATGTCGCCTAAAAATTCAACTCCAAAAATGTTTCCTGTCATCCCAGATAATCTCAACAGGTACCACAGAGACCCAAGAAGGCTCAGTGATCCTCAAAACCTACCCAACAGTCACTAAACTAAGAAAACAAGCAAGGGGGAAGTGGTATACGCTCCTGTTCAAGAGAATATATACGCCTCTTATAGTGGGACAACAAGCGTATACACGCAACTGTCAGGGAAAAAAGGGTGTATATCCTTTAAAACAAGGCTAGGCAAGGTAAAAAGGCTGAAAACTCAGACCCGGAGTAAACAGACTCTGTCCAACTGTGATACGAAAAGAAATACAAAGGCAAAAGAGCAACGTAAGAAGGAAAAATACTTCAACCCTTAGAAGGAAGACCTCTCCCCAGCGGAGTCGCCAATTCTGTTACAAGGGAAAAACTCTCTATGGCCAAGGGTAAACCACAACAAACATGTATGACTATAGAAATCAACTCAATTCCAACATGTGCTATATAAATTAATGTGCAATACAAGGAAAAATCCTACCTCGACCCAATCGTTTGATGTCGTTCCACCATTGAGCACTTTGACCCAAAGCCTTACACCTGCAAGAAGTTCTCAACGAACAAGTGATGCAAGTATATAGTGACAATATATAAAATGAGTTAACACATTAGATAGCACAATCCAATAATAAACATTACAAACATGCCCATGGATAATAATCATATATTCACAAGATATTGATTGGACAGGAAAGGAGTATTTCTATTAATAATTGATCAACAGAAGTATCAACATTACAGACTTTCGTGACGGCATGGTTCAAAACCAAGAAACCAAGTTCCTTCCAACTGGGTCTCCACCACTTCAATCCTCCACCAAAGGCAAGCTCATAGCAAAGAGATGAAGAGATTCTCTTGACAATAAGGTAAGAGCTTGGAGGCTGAACACTGTGTTCAGACTTGAGGGACAATGGGATGTAGACTCAATATGAAGTAATTTCTCCAGAGTAACTTTGCTCTCAAAGTTGAATGTTTTCTCTCTCTTTTTCCATAGCTTGAAATTGTGCTCTTATAGCCTCCAGAATGCAACTGAAGGGCCGAGTCGGAATGTTTCCAGTATATGGAAGGCCAAAGATTAGAGATCTTCTATTGTGACATGGAAACCTGACCTCATTTTGTATTTTCTGGCACAAATCCCGATATACGTGAGCTGTAGTGAAGAATCAAGCGTATACGCATCTTGCAAAGCAGTTAGGGAGTGTATATGTGGAAGAATATACAATTTTGGCTCTGGATTTATCAAAAAGGGGGTTGATAAGTCTGCATGGGGAAATGGAAAAAGGCTCTCTATGCAAGATAGTAATGGTGAGGCAAATCTTGCTATAACAATAATTCGCATATAACAACAGTTATCAAAGCACCATTAAGATGGCGCCTTTTGAGTTTCTTTGTGGGAGACCGTGTCGGATGCCTTGAGTTGGGATCGGCTTGAGGATAGGGTCTGGTGGGACCAGAAGCAATCCAAGAAATGGAATAACAAATGCAAACTATAATACAAGGGATCAAGGAAGTGCATGATCAGTAGAAGAGTTATATCGATGTGCATCGTGTCGATCGTAGTTACGATGTGGCGATAGAGTATTCTTGTGGGTGAAACTGCATAAGAGTTTGATCAAGTTTGGAAAGGGTGATAAACGATCTCCTAGGTTTGTGGGATCCTATGAGAATGTGGAAAAGAGAGGGTTGTGGCTTATTGACTAGCCTTGCTTGATCCTTGAGGCGTATGCAAGATGTATTTCACATCTCTGTTTGAGACATTATGTTAGTGATCCTACACATGTTTTGACATGATTACCTTGCAGGTATCGGATGAGGGTGCACTCACGGCTGAGCCAATTTGCTTCTTGGACCATCGCATTCGACAGCTATGGTGTCCAACAGTATATCTGGTCAAGGTCCAATGGGACAACTATAGTCCGCACTTGGCGACCTCGGAGGACGCATATGATATGTGCCAACAGTTTCGATTTTTGTTGATAGATAGACTTATGATATTGTGATACACTTTATTTTGTCACTTATATACTGTGAAACTTCAGGACGAAGTTTAAAACAAGAGGGGGTGTATGTAACATCCCGCTCTTGCGTGCACTGAGCGAACTTATCCTTGAGGAAACTTGCTTGCAAGTGATCTGGATTATTATACTATTGGTCGTTCGATTATGATTATGAGACATTATGGATTGACGATATGTTATTTTGTTGTATTCACATAGACAGGTGCTATTTAATGGGTTCTCCTGAGTGTGCAGAAATTTGGACATTGAGGATGTAGAGGAATCGATGAAGCCCCTTGGACTACGGATCGAGTCAGGGAGAGGACTGTTGGGTTTGAATGTTATTGATGTGATACATGTACATATGATTAGATGGTATGATGATTGATTAGTGTTGCTAACATGATTCGTTGATGGATGCAAGCTGACGATAGCTTGCCAACCAGACTCACATGTGGAGTAGAGGGGTCACGCAGGACAACCAGAGACTTGAGGGGGAGGTGTGGAAAGTAGCCCTGCCACAACCTACTAGCACTCTCGTCGTGGCTCAAACTGTAGGTTAACGATTACCTAGTTCGAGAAGACCCACGATGCCATGAGGGAAGACTGTGATAGCCGCTCACGATGATTCTAAGGGGCACGCAATAAGGCAGGGGCCTTATTCCTTAGAGGCCCTTAGTCTCCCACAAGATCACCTGGCAGAGTATTAACCCCAGAGGTTTTTGACATCTACCAAAGTCAATCAAGAGGCGAGTGGCACCCTTGGAGCACGTAGTGCGTCCTGAAGGGCACATCGTGAAAAGAAAAAGGAAAGAGGTAAGTGGCACCCTTGGAGCACGTAGTGCGTCCCGAAGGGCACATCACGCAAGGAAAACAAAAGGAGGCGGGTGGCACCCTTGGAGCACATAGCACGTCCTGAAGGGCATGTCGTGATTTTAACTATTAAGTGAATAAACCTAGTCGACCTTAAATTGAATGATGTGATAAGTAAGATTTAAAAACAATTTTCCCCTAATGAAAATGTCACCCAGCCTAGTAAAATTAAAACCTAGGCCTAAGTAGAACATGCAGTCAAATAATAATAATAATAATAAATAAACCTATAACAAGAAGGGGGTAAGAAATTCAAATTAATTTATTAAAGTCAAAATATCTTGGAGGATTAAAATTTTAAAAAGGGAAATGGTTGTTTTTATCTATTTTTTCTAATTTTAATTTTAGTTAAAAAGAAAAGAGGGTAAATGGTTGTTTCATCTACACTTGCTAAATTAATTTTTAATTAAAGAAGAAAAAGGGTAAATGGTTGTTTTTATCTACACTTGCTAAATTGATTTTTAGTTAAAAAGAAAAAAGAGGGAAACTTAAAAGAAATAAGAAACTTAAAGAAAAAGGGGGAAACCTAAAGAAAAGGAGAAACATAAAGAAAAAGTTGAATGTCTAACTTAGTAAGGAATCTTTCCTTGGGAACTTGCTATTTATGAACTCAACTAGGAATTAAGTAAGGTGTAAGTCATTTAAGATTTGTGAGGGAATATTAGGACACCTAGGAGCGTTTTTAGGAATGCCTTTAGGTGGGCAAGGGAAATAGGAATAATTAAATAATTAATAAAATTAATTTTCTGGTGCAACTAGGGGATGGGTGACATGTGTACGGGGGAGGTTTTTCCTAATTAAATTAATGAAAAAGGAATTTGATGGGAAATTGGGAAACTAATTACTTAAAAACTCTATAAAAAGGATAGAGGAGGAGGAGTACGGGATCATATTTTTGCATAATGTTGCGTTGCTGAATTTTTACCTTGACTGAACTTTCTCTTGTGGGAGTTGGGATAACCAGCTCGAGTAACGAGTGGTAGCTCGACCTTGTGAGGCGATCTGGGTGCTAGCAGTTATCTGTTATTGTGTGTGTGGCCCCTTTGCGGCTCAAGGGGCTCAGGGGAATAAGAGTAACCCTAGCGTTGGCTGGGAGGTACCAGTGAGGTCACATCGATTGGCAAGCGGGATATGGACGAAGCATGTGCGGGGACAACAACTTCGGAGCATTAGTGTTTGGCTAAGGTACGCCTGTAAAAGTTGTTACTTGCAATGAATTTAATTTACTCATGTTATTTTTCTGTGCTTGGTTTAAGATTTCTTGCACCTGCTTCCTACTTAAAAACTCTATAAAAAGGATAGAGGAGGAGGAGTATGGGATCATATTTTTGCGTAATGTTCATTGTTGAATTTTTACCTTGACTGAACTTTCTCTTGTGGGAGTTGGGATAACCAGCTCGAGTAACGAGTGGTAGCTCGACCTTGCGAGGCGATCTGGGTGCTAGAAGTTATTTGGTATTGTGTGTGTGGTCCCTTTGTGACTCAAGGGGATTAGGGGAAGAAGAGTAACCCTAGTGTTGGCTGAGAGGTACCAGTGAGGTCACATCGATTGGCAAGCGGGAGCTGGACGGAGCGCGCGCGAGGACAACAAATTTGGAGCATTAGTGTTTGGCTAAGGTATGCCTGTAAAAGTTGTTACTTGCAATGATAGAGGAGGAGGAGGGAAATTGGGAAACTAATTACTTAAAAACTCTATAAAAAGGATAGAGGAGGAGGAGTATGGGATCATATTTTTGTGTAATGTTGCATTGCTGAATTTTTACCTTGACTGAACTTTCTCTTGTGGGAGTTGGGATAACCAGCTTGGGTAACGAGTGGTAGCTCGACCTTGCGAGGCGAGATGGGTGCTAGCAGTTATCTGGTGTTGTGTGTGTGGCCCCTTTGCGGCTCAAGGGGCTCATGGGAAGAAGAGTAACCCTAGCGTTGGTTGGGAGGTACTAGTGAGGTCACATCGGTTGGCAAGTGGGCGCTGGACAGAGCGCGCACAGGGACAACAACTTCGAAGCATTAGTGTTTGGCTAAGGTATGCCTGTAAAAGTTGTTACTTGCAATGAATTTAATTTACTCATTTTATTTTTCTGTGCTTGGTTGAAGATTTCTTGCACCTGCTTCCTACGATATCTGTAATCCCCTTGCTCGTTGTTTTTGAAAAGATTGCCCTTGGTGAACCCAACTCTCAATTGCAATGACTTCTCGGCGTGTGTTTTTATTGATTAATAAAATGAAAAAATTGTGTTTTTATCTTTCGTCCCTTATCCCTTTAGTTGTTAGTCTATGCCTGAGCAGTCGGTCAGTAATCGAATTGACGGTCGTCACTCCGGTGTTTAAATACCTATAGATTCAAATGCCTTTCTTTCATGTGCACGGATAACAAGTGAAGGATAAATTTCTCCCAGTTATCGAACCCTTACTTATCTCTGTGTTTTTCTCTTATGATTAATCCCTTATCCTTGCGCCTTCTTCTGAATGAGTACCTTTGTGTCTTGACTGATTAAAATTCTTATTTTCTCTACATTTTTAATTGCTTAAAATTGATAAAACTATGCGTTTGTGAATGATAACCTCTTAGTTTTGAAGGCCAATCTCTGCGTTTTTGGATTGATAAAACTATGTCTGTTTGAACGATAAACCCCAGCATATGGAATGGTAAAAACTCTATGTTTTTGAAATTTTTGCGCTCTCTTTCAATAATATGTCTGCGTTTGTTTAAACGATATGGTTGCTAGTTACCAGTGTGTTTTATACTCTTGTGTTTTAATTACCATATGCGTTTATTTATTGGGCTATTTATTGAGTTGTGAGTGTACTGCGTTTTCCCACTATGATTTTAACTCAGCGATATTCAATGTATAGACAACAATATATATAAATTAATTCATTGCTAAAATTCCTTTTATATTGTTATCCCTTTATATGACAACGAATTATGTGACAATAAATTTTGATGGATGCAGTAAAGTTGTTAATAGACAACGTTTTTATATACTGCAAATTTAATATACACAGATATATGTATATACGACGAATTTAATATACCTATATATATATATATATATATATATATATATACTACGAATTTAATATACATTTGAATGGCAACGAGTTTATTCACTGATTGACAATGAAATTTTATAGTTGAATGGCAGCAAGTTTAATCATTGATTGATAGCAAATTTTACCTTTGAATGACCGCAAAATTCTACGTTGATTGACAGTGAAATTATGCTTTGAATGGTAGCAAGTTTATTCATTGATTGACTTTGAATTTTACCTTGCATAACAACGATTTTATATTTCTGGTATAGGTTAATTTAGTAGAGCTTTTATATTTCGTTGAAATGAATTATTACCCAGTGATATCGATGACAAGATTAAAATTGTCGAGTTTCATTTTCGTTTAAATATAATTACCAACGAGTTTGTTGGTCAATGTTTTCACAACCCCTTTTAGTGTTTTACCCAGCATACCCACCGCTATTCTCGTGGCACATTACACAGTCTTCACTATGATTTTCGTGGCATTTACTCAGCAATTGTAGTAACATTTACCCAGCACAACATATCATTATAACACCTAGCGATATCATTATAATCATCATGGATAACGTTTTCCCATAAATGCGTAGACAACAACAAATTAAAGTGTGTTAATATGTAGATATAACGTGTTGATGTGTTAATGTGTTATAGCAGTGATATCATGTGTTAATAACAACGATATCATGTGTTAATGTGTTATAGCAGCGATATCATGTGTTAATAACAACGATATCATGTGTTAATGTGTAGACAACAACGCATTAATGGGTTACTTTCATGTATGACGACGATATTATATATATATCATTATTATTGTTTTATTAGTACTATTGTATATATCATTACAATGATATGACTGCTATATATCATTATATCATTACAGTATTATTACTGTATTATATGACAACGATGGTATAATATATATCATTATTATATATCCTTAAGGGATAGCACTATATTTAGACAGTGATATCTTTATTATATATCATTAGTGTTAATATAATTATTAGCTCTTTTTGTATAGACAATGAATATATAGAGTGTTAATTTAGACAACAATTATATTTTGTATATGACAACAAATATTAATGGACCGAAATATTATTTTGGGACATCGATAACACTTATAATAGTTCACATTTATGATAATAGTAACTTTTATAATAGTTCACTCCTTCACGCTTAGACATCATGCTTAATAGATAATGGTTTACGGTTGATGGCAAAGTCGTTTAATACCTTGCACAATTTAATTGAGTCATGTCACCTTATGTCTTGTCGACTAGTTGCTTGGGTGTGTGGGTATAGTCTTCATGTATTTTTTTCAATTAATTCGGTCTCCTAGCGCGTTGGATATTTCTTGGGTTGTTTGTCTATATATGTTATGTTGCACCAGGGTTACTGCCACACCTATCGCCTTGTGATGGCATGATTCCCGATGAGGGGATCATTGTGCGCCCTGATAGATAGAGGCGAATGATAACCTGGTTGGCGTATGTGCTTCTCGAGGTGGGTGTTGGTCATTGTAATTGTTGTTGGTGCTGGGTTTGTAACACCTTAAGGCGTTGGGTTTTGCGCAATGTAGAGGTTTCTAGTTCTTGGTCATCACAACCACTGTGTCAGGTTGTTGATGTTGTCCTTTAGCTTATAAGTGTTGTCTTGCTTTTGTCGAGCGGGTAGTCGTTTTTATCTGTCTATTGATTATCACATGTTTCATCCAGTTGCATGATGTGTTAGTGTGTTGAATCATTTTTGTCTGTGGCCCGATCTGTGTGTGTTGCGTTCGTTGTCTAGTTGTGTTGTTTAACTGTTGTCGTTGTTGTTGTCCTGCTTCAAAAAAAAAAAAAACTTGCACTTGCTTGCGTCGCTTGTCGTCGTAACGATGGGGTTGTTACAAGAACATCATAATTCATAACATAAAATTTTCACAAACGCATAAAGACACTTATCTTTAGTGAATTAAACACCAAATGTGTGTAGGCCTTCCACGTTCCTCCCAACCATAGACCACACTACTCATAATGTCAGCAGTGGGCTTGCCTAGTTAATCTACCTCCATCAACTTTGTCAATTTGAAATCTTTATTGTGATTTAATGATCTAGTGTGATTCTCCACACTTTTGGGCTTGTCTAGTTAATCTACCTCCATCAACCCTTCCCCCAATGAAAGCTACTATAGCTAGTGTCTCATCCTCATTGGTTTACATCTCCCTTTGTTGAATTGGTTGATTGCATCTTATGGTATTTTGGCATTGTCCATGTTCTCACATTGGTCAACCTTCAACCCCACCTCAAAAAAGACTTTAGCATAAGCAAGTGAGAGATGAGGCAACCTTCTTAAAAAACGAAACACATGCCACTCATACTTGCATTACATTCATTTATCTTTAGTTGCATGTGTGGCTTGCTTGTTCTTGTGCTTTGATTATTGAAGGTAGATTATCCTTGTTTGTTTCTATAATATGAACACTTTATGTACATAGATTATGTTTTCAATCCTTATTTTTATTGACCACTATTTGTTCTCTTCTTCTAAATGAAATAACTTCCCTATATTATATTAATTTAGAGTGGGTTAGATTAGTTCAAAACCTATCTAAGGGGTTTCACTCAATGAGGAAGGAAAAATAAACCTGGAATCCTTTCATGTTTTCCTACACATCAAAAGAAATTGGATAGCAAAGTTATTACTTATACTTTGGTGTTTGTATTATGTTTGAAAGAAGGTTATCTAAGCTAAATAAAGTTTTCTTATTTTCAAATCTTTACTTTCATTTCATAAATTAAGTAGCTCACATAAAGTGAAAGGCATAGATAAACATAGTTTCATTTCCACTTCTCTTACTTTATTTCCGTATTTATTTTGTCTATGTTTATTGTTGAAATCTATCTAAATCCACCAACCACATATTAGTCCTTAATCAATTGAAAATCATTCATAAATAATTAATTTCTTAATTAACTTAATGGGATGTCCGTTTAAGGCTACCATGATTTCTCAATTTCTCCTAAACTAGGTGGCAACTCCATTCCACTAAGTTTAGTCTTCCTAGCTCAATACTTCTTAATTTGAAATAGTGTGTAGCATTCTCTGCATATTTAGTGTTCTTCATTTTCCTAAGCCTTCTCTATTCTCTTTAGGTGGGGTGTGGTACTCTTGAATTCCAATAAAATTACATAAGGTATTAAAAAAATTCAATATATATTTTAATATAATGATAAATAATAAAAATAAAAAACTTTACAACTATATATATTAAAAAATAATCCTTAATACATATTTTTGTTAACCACTTACAAAATTTACCTACAATAATTTATATAATAAATTATTAAAAACTATAAATGAATTTATCATTAAAAAAATAAATAAGAAAATAATATAATATATTATACAAATAAAAATAATTTTACGAAGTTCATAAACACACATTTCTTAAACTTTTTAAGTTAATAACCAATGGAGCCTACTCATCCCACCTCTTCCTTATAAGGTTCGTATTTTTTTCCTATGTAACCCTTTGTACCTTACAAAAATTTATATAACAAATTATTAAAAAATATAAATGAATTTACTATTAAAAAAATAAATAAGAAAAGAATATAATATATTATAAAAATAGAAATAATTTTATAAAGTTGATAAAATCACATTTCTTAAATAAAAAAAAATTAAGTTAATAACCAATGCCTCTTATTGGAACCTACTCATCCCACCTCTTCCTTATAAGGTTTGCATTTTTTCCTCCTTTGGAACCCTTTGGGAATTTGATTAAAAAGACTAGCTATTAAATAAAAAAGGTTAGACTCTTTGGCCATGTTAAGTGAAGAGTAGAGATTTGGCTACTTGGGTCTGGTTTGGCTACCTGGTCTAGTAATCAGGTTCGTGTAGGTAGAGATTTGATCAGGGTATAGGGGAAAAGGCATTATTAGCTCAACCTCTGCTTGATCATCTTTCTAGAAAGGAGATTAAGCTGCTAGTAAATGTGAGGAACCCCTTTATGTCAAATGTGTTTTTTGATCCTTGGATTAGCAGCGATTCGTTGGGTTTAAGCGACTTGCTTGCTGAAGAATGGAGTCTCTTTACAAATAGTCTTTTCGCTGCTGGAATCTACCTGGGTGAGGACATTGATAAACTGTTGTGGGAAGGGGGGGATTCCTCCGAGAATATTTCAGTCAAGAATATTTATCTAGCCTTGGTTACAACTCAGAATTTTCAGGTTTATCCCATTTGGATTAAAATTATTTGGAGCTGGCAGATACAACTTAAGATCAAACTTTTTTCTTGGTTGACTATTTCACGAAAGATTATTACGTGGGATGGACTTCAAAAAAGAGGTTTCGAAGGGCCGGGTTTATGTATCTTCTGTAAGAATCACGCTGAAAGCATTGATCATATTTTCATCAATTGTGTCTTCACCAAAAACTTATGGTTTTTATTAAAGGACTTTTTGAAGTTAAAAAGGATCTGGACAGGCCAGAATATAACTGATGCTTATTATCAATGGATCATTGATAAATCTGTTCCTTCAGAGGTGGCGGCTTTAACCTACTGGTGTTTGTGGATTGAAAGGAATAGAGGCATATTTGAAAATAAGAGGCCATCGTTTTTTTCAGTTTTGTATAAGATATTGGGAATGTTTAGTCATAAAATTAATTCTGTCCCAAAATCCACAGTAAAGGAATGTTTTATACAGCATAAAGAAGGATCGACCATTGTTTTTTTCGATGGGGTTGCAAAAAGTGATAGGTCCATTTGCGGGGCTGGAGGTGTAATTAAAATTTTTGAGACTTTGATCTACAGGTGGTCTTTCAATTGTGGTGGCGGAACTAATACAAAGGTCGAATTACTAGGTATATGGGCTTCCCTAGCACTAGCAAATTTCCTGGGTATTCAAAGGATGCAAGCATTTGGCGATTCAAAAGTGGTCGTTGAATGGCTAAATGAAAAAGGGAAATTGGATAAAGTATCTATTGAAGGATGGAAAAAACGCACAAGGATGTTATGAAAAAAATTCCAGGTTCTTAGTTTCCACCATATATACTGGGAGTTTAATAAGGAGGCAGATAAGATTTCAAAAGAAGCACTATTGTCACCTGCAGGAAGATTAAATTTTTATCAGTGGGAACCTGGAGGATAGTGGTTTTTTGTTTTTATTTTGGTCATTATTGTAGTAGAGGCATATAAAGGGGTTATCAGTAAAATTTTGGAGGAAGAAATTATTGAATTTTCCCTTATTTTCAATAAATATTAGGTTTTTTTGTTTTTTGAAGGAATTGAATAGCCACAAATTGGCTTTTATGTTGTATTTCGGAGTTTCTGGAACATAAATTTTTGTATGACAGTATGTAAAGAAAATTATATTTATAATATAATTTTGAGCAAATTTTCTTTTGGAAAAAAAAGTGAAGAGTAATCGTGTTGTTTAATTATATAAACAAAGTCCCTTTACTTTGAAAATGGGACTTTAACTAACAAACAAAAGAGGCTGAATTATTTGGCAATGTTAAGTAAATAGTAATTGTGTTGTTTTATTATTTAAACAAGATGTTTTTATTTAGAAAAAATGTATTTATTTAGAAAAATGAGATTTTAATTAATAAAAATATGTAGTCTAGAAGTTTTAGATTTTTACTATTTAAGATTTTACTCGTTAAAGTTGCATAATTCAAATGTTTCAAAGTTTTTTTCTAACACTCAATCTATTTATACATTTAAAAATACAATTTAAATAATAAAACAAAACTGTGATTTCATTAACAATCAAATTTCGGTGATAGTTGTTAGAAATGATAAAAAATACAAAAAGTCTATGCCAATAGAAAATGTACATATGCATACAATAATTGAGTGTCTAGATTACTTAAGATATGGTCAAATTATTCATACTTTTGATTATTTGTCCTTAGGTTTGTGATTAGAACTTAGGGTATATACAATGGCAAGTGAGAGTTGTGTTTATTTAAATGTTAAATTTTTTAATATTTTTTTTAAGTAAAGTGTCTTGGTATGGACAAATTATTCATACTTTTGATTATTTGTCTTTAGGTTTGTGATTAGAACTTAGGGTATATATAATGGAAAGTGAGAGTTGTGTTTATTTAAATGTTAAATTTTTTAATATATTTTTAGTAGTAAAGTGTCTTGGTATGGAGAAAAGTACAATAAATATTATTTCATAATTAGATATAATGATAATAAGGTATTAGTGAAATAATTTTAAATCTATCATGTGTTGAAGGGATGAACTCTCTTTAGATGTAAACTTTTTTTTGAAGTTTTTTCAATTCGGAAAAAAAAAAAAAAAATCATTTCAAGAGATTTAATTTTTTTTTTTTGGACTTAATAGGTTTCAAATTAAGATGGATTTAAGTTGGTTCTTAACACGTCCCTCACACTAAATAGCACACTATTAAAATGTTTTAATCATGATATTTTTTTTAAGTTTCAATTATTTTATATATGAAGTTGATATAAAAATATTTTACTTAAAATAGACATTGAAATATTTTATTTATGGTTGACATATAAAAAGAAAATTGTTATTACTATTTTTTTTAAATGTCATGTATTAAGTCCATGTTCATCACATAATGAATTATACATCTCTCTCATAAAAGCTTGAAAGACACAAAATATTATTTATAATAAAATAAAATTAATATCATTTAAATTGATTTAATTTATTAATTGTAAATTGAAATACATTTTGTAATTGGATATAGATAATATATGTAAATTAACACACAATAAATTGAAATGAAAAAAATCATAAAAAAATTAAACATAATAAGAAATTAATTAATTATATATATCTGTGTGTGTTTTTCAATATTTCTTTTAAGGGAGTTTCTTTGGTAAATTCAAGGAATTCCTTCCCATATTTTTGAATGACATTCCTAATAATCCATAATGAGACCTCTTTGGTGTATGGGTTGGTGTATGAGACCTCCTTGTTTGTAAAGTCTATTGAGGTATACATACCCTACACCCCTCTCAATTTGAACTTGTGACTTCTTAGGACAAAACACATATTCTTAATCATTATGCCCACTCATAACAATCTAATATATTTTTCTATGTACGGATTGGAATTAAGATGGATTTACCTATATATCCCATATATCTTTGAACTTTTTTATATTGTGTACTTTATATTTATGTGATTTAAATCATAAGTGACACTTTCCATCATTGCCCAAATTTAATGTTTACTCTTGTCTTAAAAAAAATCCATCAAGTTCCAACATTTTTACTTACTTTAATTTATGATTACATTAATTAATAATCTCTCAATTTTATGTTAAAAAAATCATAAATACAAAATGTTATTAAATTGAAACAATTAATAATCCAATTGTGATTATACATAGATATAAATAATAAAAACATACTTTGATTTAATCAGATTCTTTCTAAGAGATTCAATTCACATTACATTAATTAAGTCTTAAAAAATTATAAATTATCATAATTACAATTTCAAATAATTTTACCCCTTAAAATGTTTTGATTACATAATTACATATATATTAATGTTTTCTCATTTTAATTTGGCTTTCTTTAATAAGACAATTTTTATTTAATATATATTAAATAATAATATAAAAAATTTTACTTTATATTATATTAATGTTGATTTTCACAATTATAAGTAAAAAAATTCAAAATAAATAAAAAAAATTAAATTAAATATTAAATTTTAACATTATTTTTAATAATCTATCTAGAGATTAAAAAAAATATATACCACCTTAACATCCATCACAATAATGTCATCTTAATTTTCTTAATTTGACTTGATTACTACTTTACTAATTTGATTTAATCAAATTCTTTCTAAAAGATTAAATTCACATTACATTAGTCTTCAAAAATTATAAATTATCATAATTACAATTTTAAATAATTTTACCCCTCAAAAGGAATGTTTTGATTACATAATTATAAATATATTAATGTTTTTTCATTTTTGTTTGGTTTTTTTTAATAAGAAAATTCTTATTTAATATATATTAAACAATAATATAAAAAAATTTACTTTATATTATATTAATGTTGATTTTCACAATTATAAGTAAAAAAATAAAAAAAATTAAATTAAATATTAAAATTTAACATTATTTTCAATAAGCTATCTAGAGATTAAAAAATATATATACCACCTTAAATCCATCACAATAACGTCATCTTAATTTTCTTAATTTAACTTGATTACTACTTTACTTTCTTAATTTAACTTTAAAAATTACTCAATTATATTTAAAATATAATATGTTCTTGCAACAATTATATCAATGGAAATTCTTTTTTATTTGATTGCATGCCATCTTTCACAAATAGTGAAAAGGAAAAGTGGCCTCCTTGTTGCATTAATTTTCCCACTAGGCTTTGATTTGACGTTCAACCATTTTATTTACACGTCATAAATTATAGTGCTCAGAGGAGGGTCATAGTAGTTGGTTTATAGGCAGTATAAATTATAGTGCTCAGAGGAGGGTTATAGTAGTTGGTTTATAGGGAGAGGAGGGTTATACTTAGAATCCTTGTTTTCATAAATTATAGTGTTTAGAGGAGGGTTATAGTAGTTGGTTTATAGGCAACATAAATTATAGTGCTCAGAGGAAGGTTAGAGTAGTTGGTTTATAGGCAGAGGAGGGTTATCCTTAGAATCCTTGTTTTTCATATTATTATGTATGTTTTTATGTTACTTTTTATTGGAGAAAATTGTGTAATAAAATGTTTTTCATATTAATGTGTATGCTTTTATGTTATCTTTTTATTGGAGAAAATTGTGTAATAAAATGTAGAGGAGTTTTTGTTTTTTATAGTTATTATGTATATTTTTATGTTATTTTTTTATTAAAATTCCTATAATAAAATAGGAAAAATTGTAATGATGAAATTTATATAAAACAATTATAATATCATAAATTTACATAAATGCAAATGTAAAGTGATAAACATGAAAAAGCAAAACAACATCATCAAATTTTCTTTTCTTTTGAAAGTCAAAGAAAAATAAAAATTCCAAACCTGCTTCCCACTATTAAAAGAATGCATTTTGTTTTAATTTTCTTTTTCTTGCATGTCACTTTCTTCTTTCTTGAGATTCGAGTTTTAGGATCTCTCCCTTCAACTTTGTCGTCCAACGTTACGCGCAAAACCATGTGGAGAAGAATCGTGACCGGTCCGTACTTTGTCGTTTTGAGATTTCGATAAGCGTTGCAACTTATCATATCTGATGATAAGAGACGTAATCGAGATCAATTATTTGTTTATAATATTCTAAGAAATTGAACCGGTGGTATCGGGCAGAACTTTGAAGTCAAACGCGTCGGTAGATGTCGGT
>SNQJ01S0006767.1:464976-498136 GCA_010110895.2 Picea sitchensis | reverse complement strand
TAATCAGGGCTGATGGTTTACCCCGTTTACCATCCACTAAGTGGGAAAGTACTCGGGGGTTTATAGTGAGATATTACCTTGGGAAAAAAATAATTTGAAGAAACAAATTGGATATTTGAATTCCTCTTGGAAAAATAACCAATTTCAAAAAACAAATCGTCCCAAATGGATTCCAAGAAGTGAAGTTATGAGCATTTTTTAGTCAACAATTTTTCTGGAAATGGCCGCGCTTTTTTCAAAGTTTTATCCAAACTTCATTTGGATATTATTATTTACAATAAGAGAAAGTGGATATGTTCAGACATCTCACTGGTGCATCTACATGATCATATTCGTACAGACATCTACATCTTCAACAAAATCTTCACCAATCTTAAACTTGCACATTTGCAAGATCTCCTTGGAGTGAAAGACATAATTGCTTAACAACTGCCTCTTTTTTAATCTTTTGATGCATTGTACTTTGAGGGGGGGTTTTCCCATGAGGTTTTCCCTCTTTCCTCTCTTTTTCAATGATTCATTCTTAAATGAATTGTACAATGGGTACCTAACATGGCCTTGGTTGTCGATACCCATTCATCATTTACACCCTCGGGATAATTTTAAGGATTTGGCCATTGATGATGAAGTATCCCAAGAACTACTCACAGAATCATATCTTCACGAATAGAAGAAGGGAAAATATCACTTTGATGACAAACCCGAGTTTCACACGATACCTAAAGGAGTGGCCAATCTGGAGAACCTTTTCGACCTAAGGGAAAGATTCAGAGGGACAAAGAATGAAAAAATAGGGAGCTCATGTCCTATATATGAAACTATAAACCTAGGTACCCATGAGAATCCCAAGAATGTCAATTTGGGTAAGACAATATCCAAAGAAGATAGGAAATCTTATCTTAAACTATTTAAAGAATATCAAGATGTATTTGCTTGTTCTTACCGAGTATTGAAAACATACGACACTCGTATTATCTAGCACATGATCCCGTTAAAATCTAGAATAAAACCTTTCCAACAAAATATTAGGAAGTACCACCCATCTCTGGAACCTCTAATGTATCAAAAGATGAAGAAATTGTTAGATGATATGATTATCTTTCAAGTAAGACACTCTGCTTGGGTAGCCAATCTGGTGCATGTTAGAAAGAAGTTTGAGGAGATTCGTCTATGTGTGGATTTCAGAAACCTTAACAGAGCATCAAAAAAACATAACTACCCACTCCCACCCATGGAACAACTCCTACAGACAGTATCCTGTTATGAAATGTTTTCCCTCCTAGACGGTTTCTAGGGATATAACCAGGTGTTGGTTTCAGAAAAAGATTGATTAAAAACTACTTTCTTAACCAAGTGGGGAACCTTTGCTTATAAATGCATGCCCTTCGGGTTGATTAACGCAGGGGAAAACTTCCATAGGGCCATGGACGTAGATTTTTGTGGATTGATTAACAAGTGTGTGGTAGCCTATTTAGATGATGTAATGGTATACTCAAAAAACAAGGAAGACCACATTCAACATTTGACTCAGATCTTCGAAAGGTGTAGGAAATATGGAATACCTTTGAACCCTAATAAAACCATATTTGGAGTAGAGGAAGGGAAACTATTAGGTCATATTATATCTCAAGGAGGAATTATCATCGACCCTGAGTGGATAAAAGCAATAGCTCAACTCCCCTTGCCTCACAATAAAAAGGCCATGCAATATTTCTTTGGGAAAATCAGCTTTGTGAGAAAATTTACTCCTAACTTCACCAAAACTATTAAACCTTTACAAAAAATGATTTGCAAAGATGCATAGTTTAAATGGGATGAACAAAATAAAGGTGCTTTCAATAACATCAAAAATTCCATCTCCCAAGCACCAGTGTTACGAAGCCTTGATTTCAGCAAATATTTTTTCCTTTATACCTTTGCTTCTGACCAATCCTTGGTTGTGGTACTTACCGAGAAGGATTACGAAAAAAATGAGGCACCAATATCATTTATTAGAACTAACCTCCAAAGAGTTGAACTGAACTACCCTGCTATAGAAAAACAGGCTTGCGTAGTATATAAAGTGGTCAAACATTTCAGATCCTGTATCCTGAAGAATCACACTAAAGGCATAGTACCTCATCCAGCGGTCCAATATCTATTCACTAAACGGGAGATGGGATAAACAAGGGGAAATTGGATGGTAGTCGTCCAATAATTTGATCTAGACATAAAACCTGCCAAAATAGTCAAGGGTCAAGGATTGTGTAAATTAGTCGCTGAGGCCCAAGATCTGATTAACGCTGAAGACTTCGGTTGGAAAAATGAGTTGTCATTATGGTACATCGAAGCCTTATACGTACCTCTCAGAAAATAATCATAGTATGGAAATTTGTCTTATCTCCTACATCATGGAACTTGCTCGGAAAACCTAAACCCTAGAGAAAGAAGAGCTCTCAGGCTGAAATATGCTCAATATCGCCTCATAAATTCGGTGATTTTTGGTGTAAATTATGATGGAGTACTCCTTAGATGTCTTGAACACGATGATACAAAAAAAATACTGAGAGAACTTCATGATGGTTCAGCAGGTGGACATTTTGTCGGAGAAACCATGGCTCACAAAATATTAAGGGTTGGTTATTATTGGCCTACTTTGTTCTGGGATGCTCATGCATATGCCAGGAAATGTAAATCTTGCCAGTTAAGTGCCAACAGAGAAAAGAAGGAATTTGTTCCACTCCAGTCAGTGACCGTATCTAGACCATTCGAATAATGGGGAATAGACGTCATAGGAGAAATTACTCCCAATTCTTCGAAACAACATAAATATATCTTGACTACTACAGATTACTTTATGAGATGGATGGAGGATATCCCTCTCACGCACGTTAATGAAAAGGTAGTAATCTAATTTTTAGAGTAACTAATAACAAAGTTTGGGATACCCTCCGTTCTCGTTTTTGAAAATGTTGCCTAATTTTCTTCCACATTGTTGACAAAATTCACCCTTAATAAGAGGATCATAATAAGATATTCTACAAACTACTATCCACACAGGAATGGGGTAGTAGAGTCAACTAATAAGAACATGGTGAGGATTTTTAAAAAAATAGTTGTTGAAAATCAGAGGAATTGGCACAATTTGCTTCATAATTCCCTATGGGGTGATAGAGTAATGCCTAAAGAATCCATAGGGAACTCTCTGTACTTTCTAGTATATGGACAAGAAGCCACTCTCCCAAACAAATTGTATTTTCCATCTTTACATCTTGCTCAGGCATCGAGAGGTCAGACCTCATCCACTATTCAACAAAGGATTGATAGCCTTCTCATGCTAGACAAAGAAAGGGAAAAGGATAAATTTAAGTTCACCGCTCATCAACAGGTAGTTAAAATATGGTTCAACAAACATAACTCCAAAGAAAATTTGTTTGAAGTAGGGGACCTAGTCTTGAAGTGGGATAAAGCAAAAGAGCCCAAAGGAAAACACTCAAAGTTCCAAAATCTCTAGCTCGGACCTTTTCAGGTGGTCGAGAAGATCAGGGCAGGCACATACTAGTTGTAGAATCTAAAGGGGGAATCTGATACCCTCCTGGCGAATGGCCAGGCCTTAAAACAATATTTCTCTTAAAAAAAATATTGTGATTCTTTGTTTGAGTCATTGTTTATTTTTTAGCGTACATTTTTATTAGAACAATTGTGTGTGTTTCAGGGAAGGTTTTCGAGCCCCTTTTTAGTTCTTTATTTTTGCTTGTTATTTTCTTATTTGATCAAGTTGTGTCTCGCAAGGGAGTGGTTGAATTTAATGTTTTATTGGAAGGATACGGTGAAGCAGACTCTGCTCCTGACCTACACTTTTATGAAAAATAAGAGACGTTGAGCAGACACAAATTTTCAAAATCGTATTTTATCTTTGTAAGCATACTACCTAGGGAAGCGATGAAACATCTACCTAGTGGCCTGGTAAAGCTGAAAAGAAAGATGGCTAGCTGAAAAGAATCACATGTACCTCTAATACAAAGCTAGGTAAAGCTCCACCCTAATAGTTTCACCTTTTCAAAAAACAAATATCCTCCTCTCTGACTCACTCTTGGTGTTTATGCCAGAAAAGGATAATCCATATTAAAGGAAAAAATAAAGGGAGTGCAAAGTCTGAGAGGGTATGCAGATAAATCCACCGGGGCTAAGGACGCTCGCTGGCAGTGGAGCAAGTTATGGTATGTCAGGGTGACTCCGTCGGGGCTATGGATGCTCGTTGGCAGTGGAGCAACACTGTAGGAAAGGAATGATAGCTAATGGCCTCACGCCAATGGGCGTTCTACTCGGATCTTGTCTAGGAAGGACATGGATTGAGGTTAAGTAGGAAAGGGGATGGAAAAGTTAAACCCCATAGGTGGATATGGATTCACAAACCCGGGAAGTTGTGTGCACAATGATGGAAAAGGTCCTGTTAAAAATAATAGAATGAAGCCAGATGATTTCTCAACCAATTTGCACAGGCTAAGGACAAGGGAAGGCGTAGAGATTCTATTTTCGCTTAGAGAATCGTCATTTGTTGAGCACTCAACACACCCTAAAAGTCTTTGTGATTTTTTTCTTTTGGGTACCACTTTGTCATTTCTGAATGGAGTCAGTTTTGTAGGGATCAATGGATTTTTCTGTTGTTGTGTTTTATCATCGATCACATTCGGTTTGGTTTTAAGTTTATTGAACATATTGAAATTTTTCTTTAAGTAAACATGGCATTAGAATAAGTACACACAACTTAAAATTCTTTTTATAAAGAGTCACATGCCCATTGACGATTCTGGTCTGCAAAAATAGTTTCTTAAAAAAAAATCATCGACGTATCATCGGCATTGACGAAATCAAAAAGGAAAAATGCCCACACAACAATGACAATCGTCGATTGTCAATCATCGAGGTACCATCAAAATCGACAAAATGGGAAAAAGGGCACGCCAAAAATGTATGCCTAAGGAAAATCACTGACGCCGAAAAACACTTCTCATGCCGAAAGGGTCAAATCAACCATCATGTGTTTTTCCACGTAGATAGTTCGTATTGCTCGATTATCTCCCACGTCATTTTTTGATGTTCCCCATGTTATACCTGTACTTCCACGCAAACACTTCCACGTCATCATTGTACATCAGTTTGGGTCGACATCAAAACTTTTTCCGAAAAGTAATGACAAAACAATGCCAAAGACAAACTGTCGACAATGATGCACTCATTAACTACTGGAAGATTGCTAGAACACCGAACTATAGGATTTAGATTGAACCTTTATCCGTCGACACTAACAATCCTGGTCAATCTGTGCTGTCCATTTAACCATCCTACTTATCCCCGATGTCAATCATACTAGTTCCATTGAAGTGGGAAAATGCTTAGGTAATTTGAGAAGACACCTCTAGCTAAGTGAACAACGATGTTTGCAATTTGTTAGACAATTAAGAACTTCACGTAACCGATACCACGACGTCGTGATTCAACCAAATTTCAAATTTTGAATTAGCCAATGAACTCTAAAATAACACGCTCCTGCACCACCAGCCTACGTTGCATTTAATCCTAAGCATGATGTGGATTCTATTATAGATTGTATAGATCATATCTGTACTCCTGAATTTAAGACTTGATGCGACAAGGTAGGTATGTTTTAAATTTTCCAAGTTTGTGCCCAAGCATGGTATTCCATTCACAAATCATTGATCTCCCAAGAAGACGAAGGACTAAGAGAGAGCATTGAATAGGTTGTAGCTCGTTGTATCACTTCAATTACTAGTAAGCCTAGGTTATTTCTTGCAAGGAAGAGGTAAGTGTGGTATTTATTGTTTTCATCTACGATTGCGTCGAATAATGCTTGTCGAAGTTGGCTTGCATCTCATTATAACATTTTGTGCAGGAAAATTCCTCTGTGAAAGTCGATGACCAAAGGCTCACCAAGAACGCCCAAAATGAAATAACTAGAGATTGGTGAAGGCTCCACACCAGGGACCGCAAGGGAACTTGATTTTGTTTCAAAGACAGAATCAGTTATCTGAACTTCTACAAAGAAATAATTTACCCAGCCTCCAGCGTTTGGGGACACAGAGGAATGCACTGGATATAAAGTAATTCTCCCACATTGGGGGAATATTTTTAACAAAATCAGTCAAGAAGATTACCCAGAGTTTGCACCTCACAACAAACCGAACGTCATAGTATTGGATGACCAAGTTTTCTCGAATATTAGGCTATCATATCTGCACATGGTGGCTTGTCAGGCCCCATCTCTTCCCTGCATCGAAACCCTAGGATGGATAATTGACAATGCAAACACGATGAAATGCACAGTCAATAATGAGGAGGGAGATTGTGTTGGTATCTTTCTTCCAGTAAAGGTACAAAAATACTACAAACTTAGAGACCCAGAGGAGAGACTGAATATAGATTTTGTGGTCAGGTTTTATGAGTTCCATGACACTAGAAGGTTACTAGCCTCATGGTGGAAAGAAGATAAAAAGTTCACAAACAGGAGTGATGGATGGTACAACACGGTAAACCTTAGAGAGCCTTATATGTATTTAATGGCTTTAATCTGTCGATTGTATGGAGAAAAACACTGCTCAAATTTTTCAAAGGTGTGGATGCCCTTAGCATATACCATGGCAATCTCCGGCAATAGTTTCAATTGAGGAACCATCATTTCCAAACAACTAAGTATCAACATGCTACATGCCCAGACACCAAAAGATGGAGAAACCTCAGTTTTCTACATGGCATCTTACTTGTTGGACGTAATTTGCGCGAGAAACGTTTTCGCAGGTATGAATTTAAGTTGGCATGTTGTCGAGTTACCCATTCATGTTTATTTCATCATTTTGTCGGAAAATAGGTACAAAACATTTTACGCCATTGCATGTGATGATTTTATAGCCAGAGTGCACTTTATTATATTTAGAAAAGAATGCCCAAGGCTTTCAATGGCAACCAAAAAGATGATATCCAAAGTTGGCCACTGGTATTTTGAATAAACAAGCACTTATATCAGAGTGTTTGGGGCTACTCGTGTACCACACCTACTCCTCGTTCATGTCTCAGACCGTCTCATATTGGGAGAGATTTTTTACCAAACCATTCTGCAAGGCTATAACGCTTCTCTGGTGAAGAATAAGAAGAGGGCTTTCATACCCTATGGTTTTCATATTGGGTTTTATATGGTTAAAGAAACTGCACAGGAAAAACAAGAAGGATTGAGTCAGCTTGAGTATCAATTCTCCACATGTCATTTTTGCAAGAATGATCCAAAAGGCTTGGTATTCTAGCACACATCATAGGTATCCTCATGTTGGCCATATGCTCATGAAAGTTTTGAAGATGAGATATTTACTGAGGGTGCCCAAGATTGGGAGGAAGTGTTCCATAGAAAGGCTAACCCTAGTATGACCAAATTCAAAGAAATGACAATGGATGAACAAGTTGAGACAATATAGCACACAACTCAAGAAGCCATCAGGATAAGAGAAGAAAACAGAGCAGAAGAAGAACAGAAGCACAAAAAAGGGGGATATTTTTACTGGAAGAAGTCGAGAGAGCTATTCAAAGATTAGGAGAATATCCCCCACTTAACCCTTTGGTAGGACCCTTGAGAATTACCCCGACTGATATAAATGTCCATGAGGCAGAACTCAATGGCTCAAAAACAGTTCCACCAGAAGAGATTGTTGACCAAGAAAACACCATCCCTATGTCACCACAAGCAGCATCGTCGATGACTATTATAGCTCAGCGAAGTTCAGTGAGAGCATCAAGTGGGATGGGTATACCTATTGTCCTCATAGATTTAATCACCATATATGACGATGAGGAAGGTTCAGAAGCTTCGTACATAACCCCGATGCCAATCACACAGGAGGAGGAACCAGGGGTAACATCTGCTCCAACCTCCAATGATTTGGTCCCAAATCCCCAAGAAGGCGAGTGGAAGCTAGGAACACTCTTGAATCTGTATTTCTCAATAAAATAGTAACACAGCCTCATGATGACAGCTCTAAGAGTGACATGGTTGAAAGAGGACAAGAAGAAGGAATGGGGAAGCCGGGAATCAGTGTCCCAATGGTCGAACTCTCAGCTGATACCAATGCTCTGCCAACTTATTCATCTAAGTAAAAGACTCTGTCAACTGATGAGGACCAACAGAAGGTTGAGTCACTAGGAAGCACAATGAGATCCCCTTCTAGGGACCTAGGAAGACCACGCCTTGACACAGAACAAGCGTCAGCATCATTATGACCACATAAATCATTGACTGAGGAAGAGGGAGGTCAACTTCCCACCCTCGAAAGAGATAGAGAACCTGCCATGGAACACCTCTATATGACGGGAAGCCTAGGAAATACTCTATCCTGGGGAGATCAAGAGATTCCTAAACCAGTAGACAATGTCGTCAATATACAGGCAATTGCTTATGACAGGAAAAGGAAGGTTGTGACGAGAAGAACAGTCAAGAAAAGGAAGCTCACACTCAATAGCACCATGTTCATAACCACAGAAGAGATGTTATTCGACACAAAAAATACCAGGATGACTGAGCTAATCAGAGAAGAGATGGCCATAATCGATGCCATATTAGACATGGAAAAAAGGGATGAAAGGGAGGTAGTTTCCATGAAGAAAGAGTTGGACCACTTGCAACATCAAGCTGAGTATTACCAAAATTAGACACAGGTGGTGGTACTCTTGAAGAGTGAGTTCCGAGAGATGTATGCATAATTCACAAGGGAGAGAGACCTCTTCACCGCTCGCATAGTTGATTTCCAAGAAGATACCCTTATGGGGCTAGAAACCTGCAAAGACATGCAATGGTGGTATGAGAAGGCACATCAAGCCTTGGAACAGATCGACTACATCAACGAAGTATAGAAGGTCCGAGATACATAAGAGCATGGCATCCGAGTGTTGATGGACAACAACATCGCCCAAATATGGAAGGCAGTTGAACACTGCATATACATGGTCCAGAAACCCTAGTGGAAAATGCAGGAAAGATGGGAAGAGTGTGAGAAAATTTGGGAAGAAATCAATCAGGAAATGAGGAATATTGACTTGCCAAAGTTTGGCCCACCGGAGGACTTCACTGATTTACATGACATAGTTAAACGACACACAGAGCAAGACCGGGTATGTGAAACAGATATTTTGCAGGTTTCAAGCATGATCCAGCATCAAGTGAAGAAGTTCATGGAGCCTCTGATTAAATCTCTCACAGTCTTACACCACTTGAGTGTCAAACTAATCAAGTACAAATAACAGACAGTTGAGATGGAATTCCTCTCTGCTCTGATGGATCAACACAGGTTCCCATATGCAAATACATGTGAAGATCTCTTATGCAGACGGTCAAAATACGAGAGGAACAATCTACTTCAGTAAAATGACAAGATGATCTAAAGAAAACAGATAGATAAAGTCTACCACATGTCGTTTTCTTGACTTAACACAACTTTAGTAGCTACTTTTAGTTTAGTTATTTTTATAAATAAGAGAATTGACCTTGTGTTAAAGGTCAATGGTTTTGGAGAGAAATACTCTTTCTAAAATATTGTAAGAGAAATATTTATGTGCAAACTATTTTAATTTAGAAGTTTTATTTAGAACCAAAGACACTTATTTCATCTGAGGTGTGAATGTGATTGGACCGAAGGGGATTATCTATGTCTTCGAATTCAATATTTTGTTGTTGATTTGAGTAAGAGTTGTTGTATCTGTTATTTAAATTATCTTATGATGTTGCGACAATTCTTTTATTCTAATTGATGAATAGAAATCGATTGTGTTTATATGTGATTGATAGTAGAGCATTGAAAATGACTTTTCTTGCACTAATTTATTGTCACGTATATATTTTCTTTCTATAACCATCATCTCAGATGATGTTGAATGTTTACAAGTCAAAATGGTATTATTGCTAGTTTGAAGTAGTTTGGATCTTCCTTGTCTGCATGCTGAGGTATAAAGGTTATCCCAAAACCCAAATTTATCCAATGTATCATAACTTCTCTCTGTCATTTAGCTTAAGCTACACCTTTCATTCCTACTAATGTTAGAAAAGAACAAAAAGATAACTGCATATCCTGAGGAAAGGTTTCACAGAAAGACATATCTATCAGTCACGATTAAATCCCATCAATAAATCCAGCCAGATCACAAATCTGGATAACCATACCACTCAGTAAATGCTTGCGAGTCTAATTGGGCCTCTCAAGCGGGTTTGGTTCTTGTTGTTGAGTCAAAGGGATCTCAGACCCCTCAACAAGAGGAGATGTGTTAGGCACCCTGAACTTTTTTGTTTATTATTTTCTATATTTTCAAGTCCCATCAACCTATTTTGGTCATTGGTGGACATTAATATAATTTCACTTAATTTATAAAGCATAAATAAAGTAGCATTTGTAGTAGTTTTATTCAAAAAATATAAGCATCATGTAGAGAACAAAAGCAGTTCATTGTAGCTTCATCTTCTCACTTTGTAGGTATGTTGTACGGGGACCTGTCCCTGCCAAAAAAAAACCCATACCTATTGTTTCGACATTTCAGCGACTTGAGGAACCCTAGGAAACATCTGGGAAAAATGATAGAGACTTCATCGGGTACTCAAGGATTTGTTGGACATCCCCAAGATGTTTCGGGCAGATTTCAGAGATGTCTAAATAGATTTCGGGGACATTCTGAACAGATTTCAGGGACGTTACAGGCAGATTAAGAGATATTTGGGGCATCTGTATTCAATTTTTACAATGGACATTGATGATTGGACAATATGATCATTTTTCCTATTCATTTTTTTTGTATTATACTGAATCTAAATATGGTGTACAAGTTGTAGCTCAAAACATGGGTTTTGTATTATTGTCTTTTTCAACAACAACATTATAGCAAGCAAAGCCTCTGTGTCAAAAAACTAGGAAATGCAACACCTCAAAGGGATGATCCTTGTGGTTGTTGCTCTTGTTCTTCTGATTTTTGGGGTCATCTCAATGCTTACAAATTTCACATGGGTTTCCAAGAGCTATTCAAGTCCAATTCTTCTACCATCCCAACCTAAAACATTGTGAAAAAAACTAGATGGTAGTCACTTAGATTGGGTACTAAATGTTTGAATAAATTATTATTCAATCACCTTAATATGAAATTTGAATCTAACTTCTTTACAAAATGAATTCATGTATATCCCAAAGTATTTTGTAGTGATTTTCAACATAGTGGTAAAAATATACGGAATATATAGAGAAGGGAATTCCTTTCAACAAGTTGTTACAACAAGAGAATCAACCATCAAAACCTACAAAGCATCCACCCAAAAGATGTGCTAGGCCTAGTAGATTATCTTGGTAAACTTTTAGCAAATTCTGATGGTTGAAAAAACAAGTTATAAGTGAGTAAAGAGAGATTTTGTTGCATCCCTAATGGTTGTATCTTTTAATGAGCTAAAACTCTAAGAATACTAGGCCAATCAAGACTCCCTAGTGGCCTTGACAAACCCGTAGCATGCAGAAAATTTTCCAATTGAAACAATATTAGTATCTCATTAAATCATTGTTGGTGCAATTATATGCATAATGTATTACCAAACATAAATTATCAACCAGGATTCGTAATTAGTAGAGTTGATGCACTATATGTGTCGATAACAGATAGGTTCCTATGTCTGTTTAGTATAGCTTAGATAAGAAAACCATTTAGAAACCAATACACTTTTAAAAATAAAAATCCTCACACAATTTTAAAACTGGAAAACAAAACTCATAAACAAGCAAAATCTCGGGCTGAGGTGATGGATATGTTCATTGATGGCTTATGAACGGAAAAGATGAACTTTGATTCTATCTCCTAGAGCAACTAAACTAACAAGTGGGATGTTCCACTAAATCTCATGTATGGTGAAATATGGAGATCCAACTGTTCCTGCATTACCACACTTTGCAACAAATTCGAATAGTGAAATCAAACAAAATAACATGAAATCAAAATAACAACCCGTGCATTACCACACTTTGCAACATATTTGAATAGTGAAATCAAACAAAAATAACATGAAATCAAAAATAACAAATACATGAAATGAAAATACACACTAACAATTTACAATAAGTTTACCAAGATGGATCGGTGGCCTTTGTCGATGCCAACATGGAAGCTTTAGATCACCGGATGCTAAACTCTAAAAGACACACAAGATCACTAAATTCAAACTTGCATTAATCTTCAACAAGTAGGTTTAAAAAAGGAGTCTCTTCATGAATCAAATCTACATCATAACAATTCTCTATTTCAAGAACCAACTACTTCATACACCCCCTAAGAACCAAACTATATCATAATAATTCTTCCCCTCTCATGAAGAGAGGAACTCTTTTATACATGAGATTTGAAAAGAAGATAAACATCTCATAATTATAGATCCTAATTTTCTCTCAACCACCCTCTCCATTATTAAAAAATAGTATCCCTTCAAATCCTCACACATATCTCTCTCATATATCTTGGATAAAATATTCCAACCAAATATCCATGATCTTCTCCCTTTGGAATAGGCTTGAATTATCTCCTCAAATCTTGAAATGGTGGAGGAAGTATTCAGAAGTCCTTTGAATTAATCCTCACATATTCCTACACATGACAAAGCTCACACATTTTGAGGATATATATGAAAACATGTCAATTTTCTAATATTTAATCACAAATTCCCTTTAATACTAAAATAAATGATTTGGAAAATAATAGTGTTAAACCCATATTTAATTATGAAAAATGGTACTGTCATGAAAGGTTAATGGGGCATGAAATGTGAAGAATGATGAAGGGAAAGGTGGATGAAAATATGACATTTCTGAACCCCAACATACCCCCTAACCGAACTTGTTGCATGTCCGCATGAAAACCGCGGGTAATGGATCTTCTCAAGAAATTTTTGCATCTGAATTTTGGCTTTGAGTGATGATAATGAATATTTCCTAGGATGGGATTTACATGGGTAATTAACTGAATTTTTCTTATGGTTGGTTCTGTGTGACAACCATGTGAATATAGAGAATGTTGGTTCTTGTGTAAACAACATTCTTTCAATTTGTTCTCTTTGATGTTATGAAAATAAATGTTGGTTCTTGTAAACAACATTCATTTCTGCTATTTGTCTCTTGATGTTGATAATAATTTACCCATTTACTTGCTGGAAAATTATTATCAATCGTGCATAAGGGAAACATTATTGAGTATAAGAAATCCCTTTGCATATTTGTGAATCATGCCAATATGTATATCAATGCTTATGAAGCAAAGTGCAAGAGTATCATTGAAGAAAACAAGTTGGTAAATGCTAAATGAGATGAAAAATGGAGTGGTAGTGGAAAATGGAGTGATGATAGCAAACATAGTCTCCAACCTAATTGTTTTCACAACCCTCATGCAACACGGCATGAGTCATAGAAGTGAAAAGAAAAGGCAACTGGGTGAGGGAATTTTCCAAACTATTCAATTTCTATCGGCGTAAGGAATTGTACGATTAAACAAGAGAAAATAACATACCTCTGATTACCCAAAATGTTGATGAATTATGTAATAGGAATATGGTTGATGTGGTTGTTGGAGCATGGAAGATGCCACCGCCGGGCAGTATCATGTGAAAGGTGATTGTTGCTATAGTAGCAACTATTGTAACTGCAACTACTATAACTGCTGAATCAAAGAATGTGAAGTGGAGGAATCTGAACCGTTGTTGATGAATCATGGAAAAGAGGAAGTATGAAAGTGGAACTCTAGTACTCTCATATAGCTAAAGTCATGCTACTGTAACCGCTGGATAGAGTTATGAAAAGTTTATAGTCTTCACCCGCTGCTAATCTTGATGGTACAATTCTAGTCATGTGAATGAATTTGTCGATAAGTTGAGCATGAAGAGAATTCATTGGATTATTGGCCATTGATGAATGCCATTAACCAATGCGAGGCAAAATAACCATTGATGTCAATGAGTGCCATAATTTGAGTACATCTTGCAAAGTGCTAATAGATCGTTGTCGATGTTGAGCCACTTGCAAGATATAACAATCAAGGGATGTTGATGTATTCTGCTGATTCTGTGAGAGAACTTTCCATTAAGGCACGCAAGCCTCTAGGTACTCAAAAGGAACTCAAGTCTATATCCCAGATAATGTGCTGAGGTCGATAAGATTCTGCTTGAAAGCAGGGACTTAAGGAATCCTACATCAGTCAACGTGATTTTGTATAAAAAGATTTGGTAGAACTAGATGAAAGATTTCAGTAGAAACATTGTTTATGGCAAGGAAATGTAGTTATGGAAAGGGAGCTGGATAGTTTTATTGATGAGGAAAAATGAACTGAAAAATATTAAGAGATGTATGCGACTCAGAATGATAGGCTTGTGCAAAGTCATGAAGGATAAGGTCATGGAAAGTGGACTTCAAGACATGGATGACAAATAATCTTGGAAGGAGAAAGGTAAGTGATCATGTCATGGAATAATTGGTTTTTATGAAAGATGGCGGTGTAGAAGTAAATGTCATGACATGTGTGATGAAAAATTTACTTTCCAAGATTTTCCTCAAGAGTTTTGTGATTCTTGGAATGCGAGCGTCTCCATTCCTACAATCAAACTTAGAACTAATCCTGCAATAAATTTTGTGAAATCATCAGAACAAAAATGTGAGATTAAGTACCTAATGTGGAAAATTAAAGAGATAAAAAAGTGTGTTTTACCTATTGCGTGTTTATTCCATTGTTGATTGCTGCTTTAGCTTAAAATTGCAAAAAATGTGTGTTCATATTGTTTTCAAGAATTATGGAAATGTCCATTTGAGAGATGTTTCTATGTTTTCATTTTTTATTTTGAATTTTTGAGTTTTGTAAGTGTATTTATTCCCACAAAAATAAACTAGAAGATTTAAAAAACATAAACTAGAAGGTTTTTTTTTTTGTTTTCTTTATTGTTTTTATTTTATATATGTATATATTTCCTATATAAAACAAACATTATATATATTAACTATCTAATACAAATTATGGCAATCTAAAAATTTCAAATAAACAAAACTTAAAGCAAATACAAACATTGCAATACCCATAATGCTTTGCTCGACAAGAGAACCTCATCGATGACCATACGCATTGACCAAAAACATGAGATATATTCTTTTAATAATTCAACAGGACTGACAGATGGACGAACATCACCATTCTCCATGAGGGTGAACTCTGCTATGGGAAAACTCAATACAGAAAGCTTGAACTTCAATAAACAGATCAGGACTCTGTGTAGGCGCAAGTGATCCTTTTAGGGCTCTGCCTATCAAATATTCTCCATGACTAGTGTCAGCACACATGTCGTAATCCACATCCAATAATGATGGAAAGATCTATCTAAAGATGCCAATGAGGGAACGAGATGATGATGATACTGCTTTCTTGTGAGACTTCTTATAGAGGGTAAGGTTACGAAGTAAATCCCCAGTCATCAACAATGACATGTGGATGCATATTTCCCTTACAACGTTTAGACCGAAAACAATAACCTCAGTACGGGCTCAATCATGTACAAATTGATTCACCTACTACTTCAGTAATGGTTCAATTGCATCAGGAGACACCATATCATAACAGGCCTAGACTGCGAGCAATCACTTTAATAATCATCATTTTAACCTCAAATCTCTCATTGCATGTCTAAAGGTGAGAAAAGAGATTCTCAACAAAGCCCTGTGGATCTTTCAAATGTTGGAGAGGTGAATAGCTACCCCAACCAATAATTTCTGAGTTTACACGTTGTTTCTTTTTAATGATACGCATAACACGTTGTAATTTGAATTTTTTTTTCTTTTCACTTGAGGTTGTACCCATTGTTTTCCTTATAGACAACTTCTCTACTTAAAACCACTTGAGGATTCTTCATAATCATATCTTCATCACTACTAGATTTGTCATCCACATCATCTTATTTGTTGCTCATTGTCGGCCATTCACCCTTGTCTGATTTGTATTCTTTGATCAATGGTTCGATTTCCAGCCATCAATGACTATGTAAAAACTCCATCGCAACAAATCAGATCTCTTATGAAATAAAGTAAAAAAAATCGGTCTGTCCATGGTTTTCCCTGCCAAGTTTGGTTATATCTCCATTGCATAGGAAGGTTGTTGAGATCGTAGAGATCTGGGTGGCACCATCCGACGTAAATAATGGGGTCGTTATATCAATAATGAGATCTCAGCTATAATGAGTAAATTGGTTTTGATCCCACCCGATTTTGGTGAGATGAGGTCCTCATGGAGGACGCTGGAACTCTCATAAGTAAACGAAGGCAAGCAGGCAAGTCGTAAATCAGATCTGCATGCTTCTGCGTGTTGGCTTCTGTAGTGATATTAATGTCCAGTTCGAGGACGGAGCTCGTCATACTGGTATTTACATTTGCGACAATCAATCTATCGTGGCAATCAAGAAACACAGACAATCTGCATGAGGGCCACCGATGAGAATAAGAAGGGGGTATTTACCTAAAAACACAGGCAACATATTTCGAACATATCTTGTACACAACCATCATGGTGCTAATATCTAGCCAATCCCCTGAACTGCATCGACATGTATTTCTCTTACTGGTATGTTCACCTTTAAGAGGCTCGATTACTCTGAGAATGTGAATAGAGTGTCATGTTCTACCACAAATGCAAACAAAGCCTCAAATGGCATATTCAAAAGTTCATAATACATACGAACACGGTCCAATCTCTGTTGCACTGCTTCACTATCAATGGCAGGAATTGTAGCCAAATCCTGCTCCAGTGCAATACAGTTCTGACATATTTGGCGAATACTAAACAAACTTATAGACTTCATGTCATTCAATGCCTTAATGGTGGTTGTTGCTGAAATACTACAAATTCCACTAAAAATATAGTTTCGCTTTGTTTCTAGAATATACAGAGCCATCTCTTCATCTCTCGTTATCTGTGATATGAGGGAAATAATGAAGTCCTCAGGCTCTTCTGCATCCTGATCCTCTATATACTCCCTGATAGCCATATCCTGCAAATGAAATAATGCCTCCAATTGTATCTCGATTCTTAAAACACGTAGGCATTCAGCTGCCAGATTCCTATACTAATCAGTAAGAGATGCAAGGCTTGCAGTGAGTTGGGGGGTACCTCATGGATAGTTTACAAAAGCATGTACATCTGTGAGAAAGAGATGTGCCAAAATCTCGATCCACTTGCCATTACAGAGATAGCCGAAGGCTATCTTCTAAATCTCCAGAAAATCGAAGTGGACTCCCTCCAAGCGGCCATAGTGAGTTGAAATGCTTGCAAGATCTGCATAATGTCTAGTTCTCCTGAGAAAACATCAATTTTTTTTGTATAAAACATTTTAAATGTTTTTTTTAAGTTTTATATTTTTATATTTTTAAATGTTTTAAATATATATATAATACAAAAAAAAAAAAAAAAAAAAAAAAAAAAAAAAAAAAAAATTTTATTATAAAAATTTATTTTCTTATTTTTATTTTGTAAAGATATTGTTTTAATTTGCATTCCTAAATAGCAAAATTAAATCAGAAAACTAGTTTAAGATAAAGAAGCAATTTTTTAGTTTTGTTTTAATTTTGTATTATTCCTAGATTTAAAAAGAAATTTAAACACTCAAAGAAATTTGTTTGTTTAGCAAATGGATATATATAATTTGAAATTGAAGCCAAACAATTCGATTGGGAATTTTTTATTGTCAACAATTTTTCATTCATGAAACTTCATAGTCATCTTACTTTCTGATCCTCATGATCGCATGAAGCAGAGAGAGCATAATTTCTTATTCTAGAAAAATAAAACCAAGCATATACTACGCTAATTATAAATGAGAAATTAGTTACGTATAATCAAACAAACAATGTAGCCATAAGTGCAACAGTAATAAGTATATGTTCATTGTGAATTTCACAAATGACAATCGAAAATATATATAACCTTGCGAAATTAACTATTGAAATTGTAAATTAACAAAATGAAAAAGAAAAATTGAATGTGGATCTTAACCTGGTACCTTCTTGAAACCATTGTTCGACAATGATTTTGTAGTAATAGTTTTCACTCCTCAGATCGCGTCACAACTCCTCCCTATCCCCTCGCATCTCATGTTCGTGATAATTGTTCACATCGGGATAAAAGTGTGGTTCCTTAGAAGGTTGTTTCTTCATGGTTCTAGATGAGTAATAAACTTTTAGTCGATAAGTCAAGATCTCCTTCTAGAGAAGAGGGAGATCCCGACTTCTGCCAGGGATAAGGAGTGAGTTGTTCCAAGTTTATACTCATAGTTAAACCATATTGAAAAATGAGAATGATTTATCATCAAAGATTTGAATTTTTAAACCAAAAAATTAAATATTTGCAAAAATGTTCACACCAAACTGGAACCATACTTGGACCCCGTTGTCACCAAAGTTATCGGGCCCAAGTAGTCATCACAACAAAACCAAATTGTGTCATAAAACTAAAACACACACTTTGCATAAAATAAGTGAGAAACACACTCTGCATAAAAGGGAGAGGAAAACCTAATTTTGGAGCAACCCCACTAAAGTGGATGCCCAAGTTCTTACCTCTCGCCTTATCAGATTCTCCTAATCCTTGTCTATCCATAAAACCAACCCAAAAATAATTAAAGTAACGAATTCAAATGCTACCTATTACCGCTTACAACTCCCCCTAATAATCCATTTTCTAAAATGTTGGTGCAATTATATGCATAACGTGATACTAAACATAAATTATCAACCTGACTCATAATCAGAGTTTCGGCACTATATGTGCCGGAGCAATGATAGGTTCCTGCGTTCATTTTAGTATATCTTAGGTAATAAAACCATTTAGAAACCAACATACCTTTAAAAATAACAATCTTCACACAATTTGAAATCTGGAAAACAAAACTCATAAATAAGCAAAAGATCTTGCTCATGCTTAAGGTGATGGATCCGTTTCATTGATGGCTTTAAGAACGCAAGATGAACTTTGATTCTATCTCCGAGAACTAACTAACAAGTGGGATGCTGCATTAAATCTCATGTATGGTGAAATATGGAGATCCAACCTGCCTCACACACCACACTTTGCAACAAATTCAATAGTGAAATCAAACAAAATAACATGAAATCAAAAATAACAAATACATGAAATGAAAATCTACACTAACAATTTACAATAATCTTACCAAGATGGATATGTGGCCCTTGCCAATGCCAACATAGAAGCTTTGGATCACTATACATAACCTCTTAAGAGACACAAGATCACTAAATTCAAACTTGCATTAATCTTCAACAAGTAGAGCCATAAAAGGAGTCTCTTCATGAATCAAATCTACACTCTACCTCTCATTTCAAGAACCAACACCCTACCACAATAATTCTCCTAAGAACCAATATTACATCATAATAATTCTCCTCCCCCATGAAGAGAGGGCACTCTCTTATACATGAGAGATTTGAAAAAAATATAAACATCTCATAATTACAGATCCACTTTTCCCTCAACCAATTTCCCATTATTACAAAATATTATCCTTCAAATACTCACACATATCTATCATACATCTTGGATGTAGACATGACAAACCAAATTCCATGATCTCTCCCTTGAATAGGCTTGAATTGGGTTCCCCAAATCTCTGAAATGGTGGAAAGTGAATGGAGTCTTTTTTGAATTGTCTACATACCCCACATGACAAACCCCACACATTTTTGAGATATATATGAAAACATACTCAATTTTTTATATAATATTTAATCACAAATTCCCTTTTAATACTAAAATAAATGATTTGGAAAATAATAAGGTTAAACCCATATTTAATTATGAAAATGGTATCATGAAAGGTTAATGGGGCGATGAAATGTGAAGAATGATGAAGGGAAAGGTGGATGAAAATACAACATTTATGAGTCCCAACAATCATGTTTATCGAGGAAAAGAATTTATTTCTCCAATGCAAAAAATCATATTAGTGACTTTAAAATTGGGTGAATGGGGTATTTAAAACACAATTTGGATCAACAATATCCCTAGGGGTGTAAATCCTCGTACTCCCTAGGGTATTCCAACCAACCTAGGGAAAATCTAGGAGGGTGCACACTTGTACTTCTCCTAGCAACACTTGTTCAAAAATGACTTATAAACTTAGAAATATGATGAATCATTAATGGAGGGTGTATCCAATGTACCCCTCCTAGGGTTTCCACCAACAATAAAAAACAATGAGCAATAAAGAACTAACACATGCATATTTTTCCATACCAATTCCAAGAAAAGAGATATCAAACCCTAGTTCACCGTGAAAATTACCATCCAAGAGAAAAAGAACAAGCCTTCAAGAGGTTTGCATCACTTCACTTCATCCATTCATCAAGAGATAACACCAAAAACCATTTGCAAGAGAGAGAGATACCAAAAATACTCAAGTGTAACAAAAATTTCAGCCATGTATCCTCTCACAAGAGGGAGAGTTATTTTATGAAATGAGATTCAAATGATCTCTATTTATAAAAAATGTCTAAAACAAAGTTTGTCCACATAGGTTAGGGTAAAACATAATACGAGGGGTCAACAACCCTTATCTTACCCATTTACAAAGAAAATATTATTTAATTCACACTTTTTCACATGAAAAAAACCCTAAAACATGGTGTCACCCCTCTAGGGAGACATTTTGACACTTTTCCAAGTCGTTGGAGAAGAAGGTGGGGGTAGTTGGGGATTCTAAAGCCTCCTCTTCATGTGTCAATGTCTCTTCCTTCAAACCATGCCTCCTTAGTTCAAATCATGCCAAGTGTCAATGAGAAACAACTCCATCACCACCAACCCTAGCCCTAGGTGACATCAAGCCCCAAAGAGTGATGTTTTTTCCCTCTTAGGCAATTTGTTTGGCATGTGAGGGATAGGAAAGGTCCTCCAAGGTGTCTTCTAGGCCTCCAAAGGAAATTCATCATGATATAGCATGTGGACCCTTGGCATCCAACATGTGGGGTTCAATCCCTATGGAAGGCCAAGCTAGGATTGTTCCTCTAATATTTCCCACCAGTTGGGTCTTGCAAAGACAAATGGATACACCCTCCAAGGATGTCAATTCAAAGCATCATGATGAGTAAATAAGCATGTACTCATACAAACTACCTCAATAAAATAGACACATAAGCATGTACATCCAAACTACCTCATGTACATAAGCATGGGTTTCATGACATACAAGGTATTGTAGTGTCTCACTTATGGGTGCCTTTGTAGAGGGTGTGTTGCACCTTCGTTTTCAATGCATCCTTTTTCCAATCCCATTCATTGCCAATAATTAATTAAAAGACAAAAACCTTGGGTACTCCCTATTGGTGAATCGATTAGCTTGGGGGGAAGTATGACAATTCCACTTGAAGCTATAGGTACAAAGAGTTCCATATGAAAGGAAAGAAAGTGACATTGCATGAGTGTACACACCTCAACAAGTGGGGACATATATATAATGTTATTTTTCTTTTGCAGGTATTTGATATTTTAGGAGAAGCTCTTCATTTATCTCAAGACCTATTTGGGCGAGCATATGGAAGGTTCATAATTAGGATTTTATTTTTTTCCAGCCACAACCCTCTAGACCTTCAGCCCCTTCTTCCCATGAAGTGAGGGACAACCCCTTCTTGGGCCAGTACACCCGAAAAACCCAAAAGGTGAGGAGACGAGGGGATGAAGTATGGAAAGTGGAAAGTATGGTAAGGAATGGCATGATGACTTGTACAAAGGACCTCCCAGAAGCATACCTATCCCTAAGGGTGACCCACTAACTAGGGCACAATGTCAACCACCAAGGTGAAACAGGGAGAAGAGCATAATGTCCAAGCAAATGTCACATAATCAAAAGAAGTAATAGATGTAACAAAATAAAATGCCTCAAATATTGAAATGACACTCACCATAATACCTAACTTTTACCTCATGGATAAAGACCCTATTTCTTTTGGATGTCATCGGATGTGGTGAATGTTGTCATGATCAACATGGAGTTGTGGTGGTGAGGTGGGTCTCCATTTGTGCAAGTGGAGATTGTTGGTCAAGTTGTCTCTTGGTACTCCATGTCTACAACCTGAGGGACTTGAGAGATCATATCCTTAGTTATCCCACAAAATGGGGATAACAAAACCATTTTCCATGATTAATTTCTTGGGGACCCCAAACCTGCATACAATGTGATCCTCCAATAATCGTATGAATTGAGATGAATCAACTACCTTTAGGGGAACAACTTGAAGCAATTTTGTAAAATAATTTGTTGATGTTAGGATATATGCATGGCCTTTGCTTGACTTTGGATTAATGGGACTAATTACATCCAACCCCCACTAATAAAATGGTGTATCCACTACAATCGATTTAAAGGCATTGTGGATCTCTTCATTTTCCCCAACGTTTTCAAAATGTGTGGGCCAATAAAAATCGTACTCTAATCACTTTATGAGATATTACCAATGGGGTGAAATGACCCCCACATATGTTCTCATGCATTTAATTCAACACATCACTAGCCTTCAATGGCCCCAAACATCTTAGCAACCCATTCCATCGAACTTTCTTCTAAACAAGACACCAAAAATCAACACATATCTGATAGCCTTCATCTTCAAATCCTTGTTTTCTTTGGACTTGTCCCAATCTTATATTAAACACTATATATGTATGTCATTCTATCCTAACAATTATAGAATCGCAAATTATCTCTTCCTCCACCATTCTTCCTCCATAATTGAGGCATAATCAAGGACAAATATTCACACAAAATTTATCTTCCAAAAGAAGGAGTGGACTCCCTTCCTGTTGGTTGGTGGCTTTAAGTCATTTATACCCTTGATTCATTTTGGGTCAATGGAAATCCCCTTTGTTAGCACTCTGTAAATTTGTTCGGTTGATAAAACAAATGACAGAGGTAACCTAAAAACCAACTTTAGAGCTAGGTACTAGCCTTCTTAGCTCAGAGAGGGCTCTCTCTTGTCACTTGGTATTTCTTTGAAAATCAATGGCTAGGTTTTGTTGTTTTAGGGGGGTTTTATAAAAATTTTGGAAAGGAAGAGGAGTGACACTTAGGGCTATGGAGTCAAACTTCTGAAAATGAATAAAGCATTGACTGGTCAGTAGAACTCTCCAGAGGATAAAGACTAAATGAGGTGATGAATCTGAGTTATAATTTGTAAATTTGCAGAGTGTAGGAAGAAAAGAAAACATATAATTGCATCAGAGCATTAAATAAATTAATTCTGAATTAGTTAGGAAGAACTTAACACAGTTTAAATTGCTTCAGCCGAGAGCATCACAAGATGAATTATGGGCCTTTGACTATCCAACTTAAACAAAAGACATTGAAAATGAAATCAAAAATACAGGAAATACATACAAAGAGAGGAGACAAAACTCATATTACCACCATTAGAATATTTTCATGGAAACTTCAAGACTTTTTCATGTGTATTCAATTCAACTTCAAAAAATTACAATTTAAGTTCTGAATAGCTAAAAACATGCCCTTGCACTTCTGCCAACCCCTAATACATATGGAACTCCTAATATTTATACAAGTCTGAGTCCCTTTGTTGGAGTACTTCACACACACCTAGGATTTATTTTTCCTAAGGTTTTTCCTTGTTTATTAGTCATTATTCATTCTCCTATATTTTAGGAATAATATTCCTCTAGGGAGAATATTCTCTTCAGCTTTCACTTTAGTTTGATCAATTGAGTGGAGTCTAGATGCTACATTGGGATTATCACCATGCATCATTGGGATCATCACCAGATAATGCACATTGTCCTTGGGATCATCACCAGACTAGAACTTTACTCATGATTCCCTGATCTCCTCCTCACTTCACTCTATTTTAGTCAGTTAACTAAACACTGATAGACCAGTTGACTCAAACTAGGTGGCAGTTCACTCTCGTAACTCCCTGAGAGACTAGACTAGGTCGCAGTTTACTCTCGTCACTGTTGGTGTGTGTCCAGATCACTCTAGACCATTATGGAGCATTAGTTACTCATGTATCCTATATCTATTATAAATTATTCACTCTTTGAGTGTGGAATATGGTTAATGAGAATTCTTCCATTCTTTTATCTCTTGCTTCTTCTTTCTCAATTTCTCTCTGCAAATGTGTGTGGTATTTTCTAGCTAGATCTATTTTGTGCAGGTTCAACACATTTACATGGTATCAGAGCCGACAGACCGCTAACCAAAAGCTACACCAAATTATTTTTTTGCAGGTACTGAAGATTGAAGAATGCAGAAAAGATGGATTATTCATTGGAAATACTTCTCACGCCTCATAACTATTTGGAATGGAAGCCAAAAAAAATTCTTCTGCTCAGATGCAGAGGCTTGTACCAAATAACTATGGCAATGGAAGTAGATCTTGATTCTTCCGATGAGAAAAACGATTTTCTCAATAGACAAGATATGGCCATAGGATGTATCCTCTATTTTCTTTCTCCTGAAATTATCCATCAAGTATATGATGACTCACAAGAATCAACTCCAAATGAATTATGGAAAAAATTGGATATTCTATTTGGGAATAAAGAAGATTGTGAATATTTCATGCAGGAGGTTGAACAAATAGAGCCAGAAGAGAAGCCATCAAAAGATCAAGCCTCTTATTATGAAGAGTCTTCTACAAAAGTATTTGCACAAATTTGTATTCCACAAATTGAATATGATGTCTACTTCATTTCAGATTTTTTTTCTAAATTTCATGTGGAAGATATATGGCATGCATCTCAGGAGTCACATGCAGACACTTTTGCATCCACAATGCATGCATATTAGTGTTGGGTTACGAAAAAGGTATAAATATCTTCCTTTTTCCCACAGTTCATGATATGATTTTGATTGATTCTTCAGATAGTTAGGGATAAATAGGAAAGAACACGATTAATATGTCTCTTAGGGTTGTTATTGAAGTTTTATTAAATAGATTCTAAATTATGATTGGAATGGTTTGTTTTGTTGCAGAATTGGATAAATAACTGTCAAAGATAAACAAAGAGATATTGGCTATGCGCAAGCTATTGGAGGTTGAATACTTTTTAGGCGCAAAGTAGTTTTGAAGATAATGCATTTTCTATATTGTAACTTTATAATAGTAAAGAAATTCTGAGGATATTTTGATCCTCATGATAGCTTGATTTACCCAAATTATTGTAATATATAAGAGGGTAATAGATCCAGAAAAAAAGAAGGGAAAAAATGCATTCAAGTATTTAGATTCATAATTACTCTACGCAAGCAGTTTTTGTAAATGTTTCACCAGCTATGGAATCAATGAAAGTTTTGAGTGTTTCTACCATTTCTGTGTTCTGAGTTTCTCGTAGMARTACTTMTGAAGACYRAGGGCCCAGTYTGAAGGAGCTACTGTCTCATTCTGTAATTGTATTAGTTCGAAGTTTGATTTCTATTTTGTGATTCAAATCTCTTTTACAATAGCCAAGGATAAATGCATAAGTGTGCTAATGATTTTATGATTGTTTGTGTATAGAAGACAGACATTTCCCTCAAGTATTAATGATTATCGTTACAATTTCCATCTCTGAAGTTGTTGCTTGGCAGTTCCTCATATTTTCATCTGTGTTGTTCCTTTTCCTTAGATTTACGATTGATGTTCCTTTCGGTTAAAGTTACAATAGTTGTTCCTTTCGGTAAAAGTTACAATAGTTGTTCCTTTCGGTAAAAGTTACATTAGTTGTCCTTTCCGACTAGATTACAATTGTGGTTTCTTTCTGTAGATAGAGTAATTCATTATTTCCTTTCCAGTAATCAGAATTCATAATTGATAGTTAATTCTGCAAGTCCTTAGATTCAATTACTGCTTTTTAGTTAAGAGAATTCAATAGATTGATTAGTTCCTTTCCACTTTATAGCATCTTAGTAATCACATTTCAATTCCATTAGTTCTTAGAATATTTGGTGAACATTTGAGGAACTTGATTGTTGATGAACTCAGATTTGGTTTAGCTACACGATTGTAGGCTACCTGCATAGACTTTGCTGATATTCTTGAGATAAAAGACGAATCTCCGGGTTGAAAAATTAATGTTAAACTAAGGTTGTTTTTAGGACATATTTAGACACCAACATTTTGGCGCCGTTGTCGGGGAGAATGTCAAAGGTAGCATAGGTTGTGTCTCTGGAGGACTAGGTATTGAAGACAGAAGGTAAGAACCTACGCAGGTAATAAGTAAAATGCTTATGCCAACGCTTACCTCTAGTTGACACTTAAGAGGCTGCGTAGGTGTTTTCTTTTGTTGAAATTTATTTTGTTGTTGTGTGAAGTGTGTATGACTAGAAAGAAGGATCTTGAAAAACAAAAACCCCCACCAAAAATTACCAAAACCCAGGGTTCGGTGATCCCTGGAAGAAGAACTTTCATAAATGAAATCATCAAAAAGGGTGAATCTCAAGCTTCGGTTGGACCTAGGAAAGGACCCACCCGAATCCCCCAGGCAGTAGTTTCACTAACTACGGCCCACGCTGAGATTCATAGCAAAACTGAAGGGACTGAGCAGAGCTTTCAGAATACAAATCTCCCACTGCTCAACCCCTTAGAAGAGGGAAGCTCTAATAATCTGGAAGAGGGAATAGGAGAAACTAGCGGGGTTTCCAAGGCAGACCCACCATCACCACCTAACCCTGAGTCTCCTGTGAAAGAAGAAGGCATATCCAAAATCCCAGATAAAGGGAGTGCAATCAAATTCCCTAGAGGACCAAATAATTAACTATTTCAAATAGAATACCCGGATCAAGAACCTCCTGAAAATTTTTGGCACATTTTCGATCAAATGGCACAACCAAATCAACAACCCCAGACCTCCATGCTGGAGTATCCAATAGTTGACCCAATTTCCAATGCCCCCATGAAACCAATCCTCTTACAAAACCTACCAAACTTCCATGGATTGATTTCAGAAGACCCAGATGCATTCCTATTTGAATTGGATGTCCTATGTAGAGGGTATGATTACACCTCTGAACCCCAAAAATTAAAACTATTCCCCTCTACCTTGAAGGGAGCAACCCTACGCTGGTTCATGGGATTGGGAGGTGGAACCATCAATTCATGGGACCATATGAAACAAACCTTCTTGTTAAAATATCAGGATTATTGCAGAACCAAAGACCTAAAAGATGAAATCTTTCAAATGACTGCAAAAGAAAATGAATCATTAGAAGAATATGTTGAAATATTTCAATATAATTTGCAAAGATCACCCTATGGTACATTACTAGGTGAAGTACTCAAAGCAACTCTGATTAAAGGCATGAAAGATGAATGGGTAGAAACATTGAATTTAATGGGGAAAGGTGACATTTATCAGGAAACTTATGAAGACATTGTTCTATTATGTATCAGGTGCTCACGAGGAAGTACACGGACCAGGTCAAAAATGCGGACATCCCTCGTAAGAAACAACAATATCACCAGCGGGGGTGTTACGCGAGCTGAAGTTGGTAATCTTCTAGAAAAATTTAAAATAGATATTTTGAGCACTCTGACTACACAATTGGATGTATTGCAGGCCAAACAAAAAAAGGTAGAAGCAGAGCAGACCTTGGCTATATTTTTCCACAGGTGCATAAAGAAACATGGTCCAAGGGAATGCCCCTTGGATATAGTTTGGGTTTGCACTATTTTCTCCAAGGATCATGACACAAATGAATGCCCATCACTCCCTGAATTGAAATTTGTATTCAAAGAAGCAAAAGAGAAAATAGAACCATTATATCTGATGGCTCAGCGCCGTCAGTGGCAGTCCCGGCCTCAAAATACATTACAGGACCCTTCCTCTTTATTTCCTGGACAGTATAATCAACAGCATAATTTTTCCAGCACATGGCAGGGTTATCCATTTACTAATCAGAAATGGCAGCCCCCGCAGTACCTACCTGCAATTCCTACCTAGCCAAACCAGCCCGCCACAAACCCCAAATGGAAAAATCAACCAACTACAAGTTCCAATTGGCCCAATTCGCAATACCCCACCTCATCCTGGAAAAATCTGAATAATACCTACCCTCCACAATGGCCTAACTCGACTGCCCAAAATCCAAATTGGAACCAGAACTGGCAGCACCCCATGGGGATGAATAACCAACCTATGGGGATGGCCTCTCAAACCCAACCCCCGTTACAAACTCCACTCCCATTTCCCCAATCACAATTGCACCCTCAATTACCTGCCCAACCCCACCCAAATCCCAATAACAGACCAGCTTAGCTCGTCCAGATTATGGAAAGTGGAGAAGGGGAAATCAATCCAATAGGATGCAATGAACTTCGGTTAAGATCGAGGCGCATAATATCCCCTGAACAAAATGGCGTTCCCCAAGAACAGGGGAATGAAAAAAAACCAGCAATAAGACCCTTGACTATGGTAATAACAGAAGAAATCGAGTAAGGGGGGAACACAGTCGAATCACAAGACTCTGATAAGGATGCAATTCCCTCCCCTTCATTCCCCAAAAGACTGATGATAGAGAAACCCACCGTATATCCTGACTTCGACATTGTAGGGGAACTCAAGAATTTATACATCAAAATTCCACTCCTGCAAACCCTACAAGACATACCGATCTATGAAAATACAATCAAGGAGCTATGTGGGAGGAAGTTTGTCAGAAAAATCAAATATTCATCATCAATAGTTCATGTAGTGGGAGCCTTATCTGATCTAATTTTGGGTAGAGAAACACCAGTCAAATATGCAGATCCAGGGAACCCCATAGTAACAGTTCAGATTCAGGGTTGTTCTTTTCCAAATACCCTAGTTGATTTGCGGGCGCCATCAATATTCTAACTATGGAAACCTGCAATTCCTTGGGTCTTGACTCTTTTGACCCAACCCCGATTATGTTGCAATTGGTCGATCGATTAGTGGTCAAACCACTCGGCACACTACATGATATAGCCATTTCAGTTGATTCTTGGGAATATCCCACAGATTTTCTCATCATCAACCCAAGAAGTCGACTCGAAGGGCATCCATTGATATTGGGCAGACCATGGCTCACGACAGCTGATGCGTACATAGGCTGTCGATCAGGTACAATGAAAATTGCTAGAGGAGGGGTTACAAGGAATCTCATATTATATCCTCCAGCCAAACCTAGTCCAACGATCGTACACCCGCAATTTCCACCACCACGGTATCCAGAGAAGGATATGCGTGCCCCACTCATGATGGAAGAAGCCCTCAAGCTCAAGAATCAGCTAGAGGATGATGTAATCAGTGGGTTTATTAACAACCCAACCATTGTAAGTAACCCAACATGCCAGATGCTCCAAGTTGTTCTAGACTGTGAAGCACAGGGAGACCCACTGGAAGATTTAATGGAACAACAAATTTCGACTACCGTTGTTCACAACAGCAAATCTGTTGAGATCGCACCAGGGAAGTCTTTGAACATTAATGCCAACCTATAAGAGAAACAACAACAAAAGCTAATCCAAACTCTCTCTAAATACCAACAAGCTTTTTCCTGGGAGTACTCTGATATGAAAGGTATTGATCCACAACTCTGCACACACCACATTTATATTGAGAAAGACATCTGACCTATCTGAAAAACGCAAAGAAGACTGAACCCCCACCTCAGAGATATTGTTAAAGAAGAGATACAAAAGTTGTTGGACGCATATTTTATGTACCCTATCTCAGATAGTCGATGGGTTTCCCCATTAGTCATCGTTCCAAAGAAAAACGGGAAGTGGTGAATCTGTGTTGATTATAGGGAACTAAACAAAGCTACTCAAAAAGACCATTTTCCATTACCTTTCATCGATCAGGTCCTGGATACCCTGGCAGGGAAGAAATTCTTCTCTTTCCTAGACGGTTTCAGCGGCTATAATCAGATCCAAATTACCCCAGAAGATCAAGATAAAACGACATTCACATGTCCCTAGGGTACCTTTGCCTACAAAGTATTGCCCTTCGGACTTTGTAACGCTCCAGCTACATTCCAAAGGGCCATTCTAAGAATATTCAGTGATCTGATTAGCGAAGGGCTTGAAGTCTACATGCATGATTTCACCCCATACGGCGACAACTTCGATCAAGCCTTTAATAATCTGGAGAAGGTATTGGAATGGTGCATCGCTACCAGGTTATGTTTAAGTCACAAAAAAAGTCACATGATGATGACAGAAGGTGTGGTATTAGGGCATTACATTTATGCAGATGGAACTAGAGTAGACCCAACAAAAATTGAGGTAAGCCTTAATCTACCTACTCCACACACACAAACTGAGGTACGTAGTTTCCTTGGTGCTTCAGGATACTATCGCAGATTTATGCCATTTTTTTCAAAAACCATTGCGCCCTTACATGCTTTGATAGGTAATGTAGAATTTCAATGGTCTAACAAATGTGATGTGGCTTTTGCAGGACTCAAGAAATTGATCTCAACAGTGCTAGTGTTGAGAGGACGTAATTGGAAAATACCATTTCAAATTTCCACCGACACCTCAGACATTGCCATAGGCGCTATTCTTGGACAAGAAGAAGAAAAAAAACCCTACGCCATTTATTTCATTAGCAAGAATCTAACTCCAGATGAACTTAATTATACAGTAACAGAGAAATATTTCTTAGCTATTATACATGCCATCAATAAATTTCATCATTATATAACAGGTTATCCAGTTATCCTATATACTGATCATTCTGCCATTAGATATCTAGCTAATAAATCAATTACTAATCAACGGGTCACTCGATGGTTATTATTATTGCAAGAATTTTATATCACCATCAAAGATCAACCCAGGAGATAAAATCTTGTCCCAGACTTCCTATCCCGCATCGAAAAAACAGACGACTCATTAACAATTGAGGACCAATTCCCAGATGAGCATTTGTTTGTTGTCAACAAAAAACCACCTTGGTACGCTGATGTAGAAAATTATCTAGCAGTGGGAAGATTACCGACACATTTATCATCAAAGGAAAGACGACTGATCATCCAGCGTAGTGCACGATTCACTTGGATTAGTGGATATCTTTTCCACACAGGAGATGATCTCCAGATCCGACGATGCGTATGAGAGGACGAAATCTACGACATACTGAAAGAAGGACATGACGAGCCCTGTGGGGGTCATTTTGCAGACCGCAGGACTGGACACAAAATCTTACAGATGGGCTATTATTGGCCCTCAATATTCAAAGATGCCAAGAAATATGTTCAGACATGCGACAGCCGTTAGCGGATGGGGAAACCAGGTCAGGCTGATGAAATGCCCTTGAAAACACAAGTAGTCGTAGAACCATTTGAAAGATGGGCGTTGGACTTCGTCGACCCCTTTAACCCAAAGTCAAATCAAAAGGCCTATATTATTGTTGCAATGGACTACATGACCAAATAGGTAGAGGCAGAATCTTTACCAAATGCAACAGAAGAAGTAGTCATCAAATTCCTTTTCAAATTGTTTGTACGGTATGGACTACCCAGAGAAATAATTACTGATGGAGGGTCACAATTTATAGGCCATAGAATCATCGCCACCCTGGACAGCTATCACATTAAGAACAGAGTTACTTCTCCATACCACCCACAGGCAAACGGGCAAGTAGAAAGCACCAATAAGGTCCTAGAGGCAATCCTGACAAAGACTGTCTCAACAAACTGATAGAATTGGGCTATTGAGCTCCCAAATGCCTTATGGGCTTATCGTACAACCTGGCATAACACCACTGGCTACTCCCATTACCATATTGTCTATGGAAAAGAACCCATCCTCCCAATCGAATTCGAGATCAAGACCCTAAGAATGGCCCAGGAATATGGACTAAATCTTACAGAAGCACATAAACGATGCCTTCAACAACTCAACAAATTGGATGAAGCACGCTTGTCTATTGTGGAGCGCACAACTGTTATCCAGCGACAGAGAGAAACCTGGCATGACAAGCATATCAAGAAGAAATCATTCAAGAAAGGTGACTGGGCGCTCCTCTATGATTCCAGATTTCAGGACTTTCCTGGGAAATTACAGACACGATGGCTAGGGCCATATGAAATTAATGGATTCCATGATAATGGCACGGTTACTTTGAGCACCATTGATGGGTCTAGATCACCCTTTCTGGTCAATGGACACCGACTGCAACTTTACCACTAGCCACCTTCAAAAGATTATTTCTATCAAGAAGTCAGTAAAGACCCTACGGTGCAGATTTTGGCTGGCTAGGAAGGTAACCCAACCACCCCAACTCTATAAATGATGTATTTTGTTTATACTGTACATAGTTTTCCAACTGAGTGGTTAGTTTTTCTTTGTTTTATAAAAATTTATCTAGGAAACAAGAATCAGGACTAATGACTACAATTAGCACCTTTTTCTGTTCCATACTCCCATTTTGTCTTATCACACAGACTCTGTCTTTTGCATGTTCATGATGATTCTTTTCCTTTTTTGCGCGCCCGTTGTTCCTTTTTGAACGAAACAACTGTTGTTTCTTTTTGCACAACTATTGTTCCTTTTAGCACAACTGTTGTTCCTTTTCGTGCGCCTGTTGTTCCTTTTCGTGCGCCTGTTGTTCCTTTTTGAACGGAACAACTGTTGTTCCGTTTTCGCGCGCCTACTGCTCCTTTCAAATAGAAAAACTGATGTTATTTTTCGCGTGCCTGTTGTTCCTTTTTGAACAGAACAACTATTGTTCCTTTTCGCGTGCCTGCTTCTCCTTTCGAATGGAACAATTGTTGTTCCTTTTTCACGCACCTGTTGTTCCTTTTTTTGAACGGAACAATTGTTGTTCCTTTTCACGTGATTTTCGTTCCCTTCTTTACTATTCAAACGCTAGCCATTCCTCCGTAAGTGCGGTTTTCATCAAATAATTTTCACCAGCACTATTTCTAATCGTCATTAAAACGATCTGTCATTATTTTGTGGATGGTCTCTCACACCTTATCAAAAAACAAATAGTGGAATAATCTCTCCGAAATATCTTAAACCTCGTTCATAATCGATTGCCACCATAAGTTGTTTATTTCCCTTATATATACAAATATACCTGAATGATATTCTGCCTCTATATTATAAGGAGTCTTCAG
>SNQJ01S0006767.1:447192-464966 GCA_010110895.2 Picea sitchensis | reverse complement strand
TGTTTATTATTTATTATTCAGTCTCCTATATTTTAGGAAGAATATTCCTCTAGGGAGAATATTCTCTTCAGTTTTCACTTCAGTTTGATCAGTTGAGTGGAGTCTAGATGCTACATTGGGATTATCACCATGCAACATTGGGATCATCACCAACTAATTCACATTGTACTTGGGATCATCACCAGACTAGCGCATTACTCATGATTCCCTGATCTCCTCCTCACTTCACTCTATTTTAGTCAGTTAACTGAAGACCGATAGACCAGTTAACTTAGACTAGGTGGTAGTTCACTCTCGTAACTGCCTGAGAGACTAGACTAGGTGGCAGTCTACTCCCATAATTGTCGGTGTGTGTCCAGATCACTCTAGACTACCACTATGGCGCATTAATTACTCATGTATCCTATATCTATTGTAAATTATTCACTCTTTGAGTGTGGAATATGGTTAATGACAATTCTTCCATTCTTTTTCTCTTGCTTCTTCTTTCTCAATTTCTCTCTGCCAATGTGTGTGGTATTTTCTAACTAGATATATTATGTGCAGGTTCAACACATTTACACCCTTTGGTTTGAAACCGATTACAATGATTTAAAAATGAAACGTTTCGGTTTGAAACTGATTACAATAATTACAAGAGACAGTTTTGGTATTTGAACCAATTACAATGATCAACAAGAAAACGTTTGGTGATGTGGCTTCTAACTCCTCTAACGCTTCAGTTCCTTTCTTCGCCACTTGTTCTCTTCTAGTCTTCCACTTGATCTTCCATCTTCAGTGACACCTGGACATCATCTACTGGATCCTGGAAAACTGCACTTTGTCTTACCCAGCCGTACTATCTCCTTCCATTGCAAGTAAGAAGGGATATCATAGTCTATCATTTCCCTGATCAGGATCTCCAGGTCAATGCAGGAAGTGTATGTCATGATTGGGAGTCCAATGTTGACTTCTTAGAACTGATTCAAAATATCAAAGTCTGCAATTAGATGCTCAACTAATGTGGCTCCTTTCATATTTTCTTCCAGGGCTTCAAACTTGGAGTGATCCATTCTCCATTGAGTGAGGAGAACATTGTATTCTTCCTAATCATACAATTTTCCCTTGCCATACCAAAATGGAGGGAGGCATTTGATAAACAAGTCTTCAAACAAATCCTTAAATTCTTGCACACTTTGCTCCATCTATGTTTCCTTGGTTTGAACTGATTTCAACAGGTTATGTTTGGAAATAACCCTCCTAGACCAGATGATCAATGTAGTTCTATCTTTAACTCCAATAGTCTGAAGTTTTGTAGTAGGAATGGAGTTGAGTATATTTATGGCATTTTGTGCCCATTCTGATGGCTTCCTTGCTAAAGTCTCATTTACAACAGTGCACCTGCTTCTGGATGTGATGGCCATGTTGTCTTTATCATTGATGAAATTCAAATACACTCTGAACTTGGCATCTTCAACACCTATAGAGTCCCAGATGATGTGCTTGGCTCCTTGCAATAGGCCTTTGCCTCTCAATATCATCTTCAACTTATCTATACTTTCCTGCAAGGCTCCATTCTTCTTTTGAAATTGAACCATTTTTTCATCCTTTGCTTGCATCTCTTGCTTTAATTTCTCTATGCTCCCTTTTATCCATTTGTTTTTTCCTTCTTTCAGGCTGACTTCTGACATGGCCCGGACCAGTCCTTAAGTGCTTGGCCTGGATTCTATAGTAGGAGGTACAACTACAGTTTTTTCAACAATTATGTATGTCCTTATGACCGATTCACCTTTTCTTAGTCTAGTTGCAATGCCTTAGACTTGTAGTCCAATGCCTCTTGACGGAGTATCTCATTTTCCTGCTCTAGAACAACCAATTCTGATGTTTGTAGATGCTCTATGGAAGACATTTTCAATTTCTTCTTCAAGCTTTGACTCAATTTGTCCTTCTCATACAATGAGGATTTCACCCCTTGGGTGCCTTCATATTCCAGCCTCTTGACTTGAGTCTTCCAAACTCTGCTAGATGTTTTTTCTTGCCTCAACTGCCCTTCCAGTTTCATTGTATAAGATTACAACTTTGAATTCTTCAATCTTAAACTCAAGTATTCAGAATACAACATATCACTAGTGTTCCTATGGAATTTGATTTTGTCTGGAGCACTGATGTTGGCATACCTTATATTTATCTCAGATACTTTATCTTCATCTGCAACTGCAATGTTAAAGGTCCTCTTCTCAATATCCCTTACTGTGAATAGAGAAGATTTGTGCTGAGAAATATTTTCCACTTCAGGGACTAATTCCCTCATCTCACCCAGAGCCATGTTTCCTTTCTCATCATACTATTTTGCCAAATATTTTTCAAATTGATAAGATTCCCCATATGTTTTATCAAATATGTGTTTTTTGCTGCTAAAGGTTCTTGAGTTGCCTTCACTTTGGATTTTTCTTCCCTTTTCAACCTCTACAATGCTAGTAGCACTCTCCACCATATCCATATTTACTTGTTCTTTAGGCTCTTCCTCCTCTAAATCCATTTTCTGTGGAGACTGTGTAATATTCATTGTCTTAGGAGCAGTCTGTTGTTCAATGGTGCCCATGGCCTCTGAACTGCTTCTCTTACTGTAAACACTCATCTTAAGAACTTTGAATATCAGTTTCTAAGGAGCTTGTTGTGTTTGACTTCTTTGGAGGGTTGCCTCCACTTGTTGTGTCTGACTTTGTTGCAGGGTTGCCTCCACTTGCTGTGTTTGAGTTTTTTTCAAGATTATTTCCATATCAACACAGACTTCTAGGTTTGCCAATTTATTAAAACACTCAACATGTTCATGCTCATAAGGGGCCTGTTTGTTCATCAATATTCTCTTGGATATGATTTGGTGTGGATCATATTTCCTTCCCTGTAGTTGTGTAAAACCAAACTCTTTGAGCTTTTCTTGAATCTGAGATAAACAAGATATGGATTTGACAATGAAAGGGCCAATTATAAAAGGGAACTTGAGGTTGGAGGCTTTGCGCAACTTTAGAAAATGATTTGTCTCAAATATAATTCTTTGCCTGATGAATTCAAGGGAAAAGACTCTGGGGTTGAGAAAAATAGGCAATAGATAGGGGGATTCATGAAAACCATAAATCCAGATTCCTGTTGAATGCATGAACACTACCCAGTCCCCCACTCTGTTTTCTGGATTTGGATGCAGATATCTCCTCATGTCATCCAAAACTCTAGGTAGGCTGGTGTTGAAAATCAAACTGTAAACCCTGGACATAACGTTTTTGATGAATATGAACAATGTAATCCTCTTACATTAAGTTGATATGAATGTTGCTTCAAGAAATTCTCTCTTATTGGTTTCCAGGAAAATCTTCAGCAAATAGGTGTAATATCTAAAATGCCTTAGAGAGCGAAAATTTACTAGTTGTTTATGGATATTATCAGCTATGAATTGTTCAAAACTGATACAGATCGACATACCAGACTCTGACTGAAAAAATTTCAACGGGAAAACCAACATGACTTCGACCACATGTTTTTCATTATCTAGACCTAAAATTTGACTCAATAGGGACCAGACCCATTGGACCTCAATACCCATTATACTCACATTCATTGTCAAAGACAGACTCTCTGAAATATGTTTTGGTTTGACAATTGTCTGCAAAAACAGATTTCAGACCTCTGATGGACATTCTCTATATACCCTAATTATCTTTTCTTCATTGAAAGGTTCAAACACTACGGAGAAAGACTCTGGTATACCGAGGGGATATTGAATTGACAAACTCTCTACCCTACACATGACCTCAGACCCTTGTTTATTTACAATGACTTTTTCTTCATGTGAATACTACTCTGCACACCAACCTATGAATTTGGGAAAAGGGAAAGCTATTTCGACGACATAAGGGACTATGGTGGCCTGGAATTATTCAAGGAATGGTATATGCCTTCCTAAATTATCGGACATATTTCTTCTAAACACGGAGAGGGGAGAAATTGTGATTTCGTTGTTAAAAATGTTTGAATCTTGGTCAATTAGGTCTTCTTCATTCGACACAGGGTCTTTCTCTATTACTGAAGTTATGATAGGATCCATGGTGGTGATGAAAACTACCTGTAAATGAGGGGAAATGGCATACTGTTGAGCTACATTTGAATGACGATGGTCGCACCAAGTTTTGAAATGGTCGAGTTGTTCAAAAAATAATAAAATAACCAACAAAATGCCCCTCTATACTTTTCCAAATTTTGGGGGTGTGAATAAGTGGTTTGGGGAAACTCGATTTTCACCCCGAAATGCATCCGGTGGCACCACGTAGCCCCTACCGAAAACTGCGGTTTAGATTTTGGCTCGCTTTCTGAAATTATCCTCCGCCCAGCTTCTCCCCTCAAAATGATCCTCAACCGTCGATTTGGATATCTCACGATTTTCGATCTATCGGGTCCCATCTGCTTAGCACCCCTGCCAGTTTATCATTTTCCTGCCAGATTTGTCCCCTTCCACTAGTTTGTCGGGCTTCCAAACTGGTTTAGCACCTTACTAAGTCTTGAAATCTTGATTTCACACAAAATTTTAATGGTGATAACATGGGCTCCAACTGGGGATGATATCCTCTCAGTTACGTAGCAAAGAACAACAGACCAAGTGCCTACCCATTGGGATTTATTTTACCCCTGCAACTAAATCGATCAACATCTTACTCACAAAACTCAAATTATACTCAACATAACTTAGGGCCTTCGCTTTGGGCTTCAATTTCTGTTGATTTGATTCCAAATGATTCAACTGAAAAGCAAAAATGGTTATATACACTGAATGGAAAGGGTGAAAATTCCTTTAAGCAATATAATGTTTAAGAAACCTGTCATTCATAGGTCCTCCACTGATGAGATCCCCATTATGTTCCTGTAGCAAATAGGCATTATTTCCATGGTATGCCACAATTTTGAAAGGTCCCAACCATAGATGGTCAAATTTCTCATGCTTTCCTATGTCTTCATTTATGGCATCCCATCTCAACACCAAATCCCCCACTTTGAAATCATCTTCCTTAGTATGCATGTCAAAATCCTTTTTAATTCTGTCTTGGTGCATTTGAGAGTTGTTGAAGGATTTATCTCTCATTCGCTAGACATTGATCAGTTCATTTTTCCTCCTTTGAGTGGCATCTGGGTCAGCATCTTTCTCCTGTAGCAACCTCATCACTAGTAATCCTAATGAAGTAGGAAAAACTGCTTATGTGTCATACACAAACTGGAAGGGTGAAATGGCAATAGACCTTTTAGTAGTGATTCTGTCAGCCCATAGTGCATGGATGAGATTTTTGTGCCAAGCCTTTTTGTTATCTTGCAATAGCTTCTTGATAATTCTGGTCAAACTCTTATTGGATGACTTAGGAAATCCATTACCTTGAGGGTAATAAGTTGTGGAATGGCCAAGAGTTATATTGTAATCACTGCAAAAAATTTCCATCTTCTTGGACTTAAATGTTGCTACATTGTCTATAATGATTTTGATTGGACAACCAAACCTAGACAAAATATTGTTCTCTAAGAACTGAATGATAACAGTATATGTGGCTTTCCTGGTGGGAACTGCTTCAATCCACTTGGTGAAGTAATCTGTGGCTGTCAGTATCCACTTGTGTTGAGCTGATGACTATGGATGAATTTCTCCTATGAAATCAAGGGTCGATTGTCTAAAAGGTGCTTCAACGGAGATGGGTTTCAAGGGAAAAGGCTGCAATTTTCTCGTACCATCAAAAATTTGGCATTCATTACAGCTTGAAACATCTTTGTAGACATCAGAAAAAATGCTAGGCCAATAGAACCCAACCCTCAGTATCTTGTGCACAATATTTTTCAAATAATGGTGCCCTCCACAATCACCTTTATGAAACTCTCTGATGATTTTTTCTACTTCTCCTTCCAGCAAACAACTCAGCAAGATTCCTCCTGTATCTTTCCAATACAAAGATTGATTTAAAATACAAAACTTTGTTTTTTTTAGCTTCAAAAACCTGTCACTTGGTTTTGCTCAATTCAGGAGGAGCCTACAAATTTCTCAACACATAAATAATATCAGCATACCATGGGGAGTCAAGGAATTTTTGAGATACCCGAGGGGCCTTTTCTTCTTCTGAGTCTGCTGACAAATCAACAATGAAATTAAGTCCCAATAGCTCACAATTGTTTTGTGCCATCATCTTGGCAAGTCATTTCCCTTTGATCAACTTTGTAGGTTTGATCTCAAGTTCATACTCCAACAACACAGCTATCCACTTGCCCCTTTTTCCCTCGGGATCAGGCTGAGTTAAAATTTCCTTCATAGAACTATTGGGCACATAGGAAATGGTATGAAAATGCAAGATACAAAATCTAAAATCCTTTAGGGCCTTGACCAGTGCATATGCCTGATTTTCCATGATATCATACTTCAATGGGGAATCCCTCAATATCCTGCTATAGTATGCTATAGGCCTCTCAAAAATATGTTCATATTTTTGTAATAAAACACCAGCAATGGTGTGCTCTAAGGAAAAATAAAACAAAATAAATTACTTTTCAAAATTAGGACTGGCCAGCACTGGGGCTTTGGTCAATGCCACTTTAATATATTCAAATGATTTTTTGGCTTCAGGGATCCACTTTATCTCATTTCCTTTCTTGAGCATGTTAGTGATATGCTTTATGATTTCATCCAGGTTAGGGATGAATCTTCTCAGAAAATTTACTTTCCCCAGGAAAGATTGTACTTCTCTTTTGCTTCTAGTTGTGACAATTTTTTGGATTCCCTCAAATCTGTTGGGATCTATCTGTATTCCCTCCTTTTAAATAATGTTCCCAAGCAAATTCCCCTCTTCCATGCCAAAATTAGACTTTTGGGGGTTCAATGAAATGCCAAACTTCCTACATTTTTTAAAATCCCTTCTTAGATGTTTAATATGTTCTTCATCAGAAAATGAATATACAATGATATCATCTAAGTAAATAACAATAAATTTATCTTTCTCGTCATCAAAATCTATATCCATATCTCTTTGGAAAGTTTCCCCTGCATTCATGAGCCCAAAAGGCATCTTGGCATACATGAAGGTGCCCCATGGTGTTGTAAAGGTTGTGTTTTCCTGATCATAAGGATGTACTGTGATTTGATTGTACCCATAGAAACCATCCAGCATTCACATTTTTTTAGAACCAACCACTTTCTGTAGAATGTGATTCATCTTAGGCTGTGGGTGATTGTCCTTGAGAGATACCCTATTCAGATTTCTGAAGTCTACACATAGCCTGATCTCTCCACTCTTCTTTCTGACAGGAACCAGATTTTCCACCCACTTAGAAAAACTCAGAGACACTATGATCTTGGCTTAAAACAACTTATTTATCTCTTTCTCAATCAAGGGAAGCAACAAAGGATTTATTCTTCTTAATTTTTGTATGAAAGTTTTATGATCCTCTTTGATTGGAATCACATGTTGAATCATCTTGGTATCATAAACTTTCAAGTCTTCATAACTCCAGGCAAAAAAATCAGTAAATTCTTTCATTAAATTGATATACCTTTGCTTAACCTCTGGGCTAAGTGTCTTGGACAGCTTGATGATCTTTGGATCTTCCGAAGTCCCAATGTTGCAATCTTTAACATCTCCATCATTTGCAGTAATTTTAAGACTCCTAGCCAAATCATTGTTGTCAAAGAGTTTTTCTAATGGGACTAGGCCTTTGGGAATGATGTTATTTTTTAGTTGCATTGTATCCTTATCAGCAATCTAATTCTTGAAATAGCCATCATTCACAAACATAGTTTCATCTTCTTCTTCACCGCAATATTCCTCATCAATATTCAAATTTGTAAATTGACCATCCATCTTAAGGAAACTTTCTATTTGTTTATCATCTTCAAAAACCTGTCAGTACTTAATATTATCAGGAATTGTTCGTTTGTGCTTGACTTCAATCTCATATCCCATGTTAGGAAAAATTGGAATTTTGAAAATTGAGGTTGAAGTAGCTAGACCCCTTGGAATCACTAAGAGACTATATTCTGAAAATTATCCAAATAGGTCAAGCACTATATTCCTATATGCTCTTAATCTGGGATTATTTTCTTGATATATTCCCTTCACCTGATTTATGATCAACTCAAAATCTCCATTAACAGTTATCCTCCTGGCACCCATTTTTTTCAAAGTCTTCAATCCCAATACTAATGCCTCATATTCAGCCATATTATTTGTGCACTCAAAAGAAAGCTTATAAGAACAATTTTTTGTGGCTAGTCTGGGGGGGTTAATCCACACACCAGCTCATGCTCCTTCTCTACTAACAAATCCATCAAAGATCATGTTCCACATCTCATTCTTTGCACTGTCTTGTTGTTCTGAAATTTTCTCAGTCTGTTGATAAGATTTGTCTTTGGCAATCATATCAATGTCTGGCACCTTATCTTCAAAACTCAAATCATTAAAGAAAATAGAGGAACCAATCTCAGTTTCCACATAATAAATGGGATGGTTGTTTGGATGGGCTTTTTTATTAACCCTGTATTTGAGTAATACTTCCTTGTACAACCTCCTATCTTAACCAAAAATAGGGATAGTGGCATATGACATATCCATTGGCAAAGTTCCTTTCAACTTTGCAACCCATGACCTAGATAACAACATGCCAAACTTAGGAGGGATATCAACAACCACTACATCCATGACCATATTTTTTGTTGGAATTTGAGACAAAGATACCACCAAATATTTGATTAGGCCCACACACTTCACCTTCCTTGAATCAAAGGAGAAAAGATCTTTGTAAGACCTTGTAATGTCTAGGCCCAATTAGTCCATGAACACCTTGGGCATCAGGTTATGGGATGCTCCTAAATCCAACATAGCATTGTGCAGATTCATATCATGAATCTTCAGACTGACATAGAAATGGGGGACCTCATCAGCATCACTACTCTCCTCTACAGGTGGGCCAAACAAGATGGTAGGATAATCATCTCTTATATTCAAAGTATCAGAAGTTTCTTCCATCTTGAGAATCTTAATAATGTGACTTCTATATTCACTATTCTTTATCAGCTCATTGAATGGAACAAAAATTTTAATTTTGGCCATCTCACTTTCAAATTTAAAGGAAGAAAAGGTTTTCTCTACCTCTTTAATGATTGTCTCCTTTCTTGTTTCGGGTAATTTCTTTGGAGGTTCTTCCTTCTTCTTTCCTTTATCCACAACATCCTTTGCAACAGATTCCTTCCTAGGATGACTTGAAGAAGGTATATTATTTTGAGCTTCTTTGGTAATATTTACCTTTGGAGTATTTGAAGGCACTTTTTTATTTCGAAGATTATATTTTTTTTGGAATTGCATGATGGAATTATGCAACCCTGTCTGGTAATCGTCTTTTTCCACTGACAACCTTTCATCATTATACTGCATGAATATTTCATTTGCATCCATGAACTAATCATGTTCTTCTTTAGTCAAAAACACCTATGTTTCATCACCATCACATCAATGCATATTGTCTTCAAAATTTTCATCAAAATTATCATTTACATAATTATTCTGAAAAGGAGGTCTTTTTTTTTATCACCCTGGTTCCTCTGATCTCTTTGTTTGATTTGTGGAACTGATGGTCTCCTCTAATTACTGGGTGGAAAGTCAACCTTCTCTCTGGTGTTAGGCTTATTATCTAAAGACATCATTTCCATGAGTTTCTCCATGGTCTTCATCATCAACTCAAACCTCTCTTCTAATGATTGTGAAGTTGAAGGTCGTGCCTTATGTTGAACTTTGTTCATGTCCTTGTCAGAATTACCTTTGATCTTTCCTGAAGCCATTAGATTTACTTCAAAATTGTATTGAATCACTCATCATATCATCTAGTGAAGTAGATATTCTTTCCCTCAACAACAAAGAAAAATCATTGTCAAAGTAATCATCATATCTAAGTTGAGCAACTCTAGGAGGAGGTTTTACTTCAGTAGGAATTAAGTTGTAGACTTTTATAAATCTAGCTGAAAACTCCTGCACTGTTTCATCAGGTGACCTTCTCATGTTGTTATACTGGGTTAACAACTGAAGGAGGTTTTTCTTGTCACCCCACTTTGCAAGAAAACTTGTTTCAAAGGCTTCAAAATTTAGGATACTTGCTGATGGGAGAGATTTGACCCACTTTCTAACTTCGCCTGCAAGACTTTGTGCAAACAACCTCATTTTTGCATATTCAAAATCCACTTCTTCTAGGTCTACAAAATCATTGAACCAATCTAAGTGTTTTTGGGCTGACACATTGCCTTCATCACAATACAACTTAATCCTATGATTATACTCTCGGGGAAAACAATGTAACTGAGCAGGTAGAACAAGAGGGGAAAACTTGGTTGCCATGGCTGCAGTAAGAACTTGAAGTGGTTGTTGGTTCTGCGCAGGAATCACAAGAGGTTTAGTAGAGGCATCTAAAATTAAATCTTGGAACCTCTTCTCGTCAAAGATGATCTCGTTCAAACAAGACTCAGATTTAGTTCTGAACAAAGTTTGCTCAAATTTCAAATCAAAATCAAGGTCTCCAATGCTTGTCACTCCATATTTGGGAAAGGATAGATATATGTCTAGACATAGAAATGGGATTATTGGATTTTCTTTTCTTTTGTGTACAATTTTCTCAGGATCAGACACAGGGATTCTGCTTCTGGGTCTAGATTGCTCCTCGTATGAATTCTCTTGGGAGACAATATTTCTCACTCAAACTACTTTATGCTACTGGTCTCTTTATAATGGAGTCGCCAGGGTAAATTTAGTTTCATCCAATAAGGTGTTTGATTCACTATCACCCTTAGGAATCAAATATGAAGCTTTAAGTCGTTATTTTCCCAGGGAAGATTTCACTTTCGATCCCCGGCAACGACGCCAGAATGTTAGCACTCTATAAATTTTTTCAGTTGATAAACAAAAATGATAGAGGTAACCAACAAACCAACTTTAGAGTTGGGTACTAGCCTTCTCATCTTAGAGAGGGCTCTCTCCTGTCACTTAGTAATTCTTTCACAATCGATGGCTAGGTTTTGTTGTTTTGGGCGGTTTTTTATAAATTTGCTGGAAAGGAAGAGGAGGGACTGGTCAGTAGAACTCTCTAGAGGATAAAGGATAAATAAGGCTATGAATCTGAGTTATAATTTGTAAATTTGCAGAGTGTAGGAAGAAAAGAAAACATATAATTGCATCAGAGCATTAAATAAATGAATTATGAATTAGTTAGGAAGAACTTAACACAGTTTAAATTGCTTCAGCCAAGAGAATCACACGATGAATTCCAGGCCTTTCACTATCCAATTTAAACAGAAGATAGTGAAAATGAAATCAGAAATACAGGAAATACATACAAAGAGAGAATAAAAAACGCAGATCACCACCATTAGAATATTTTCATGGAAAATTCAAGACTTTTGCATGTGTATTCAATTCAGCTTCAGAAAATTAACATTTAAGTTCTGAACAACTAAAAACGTTCCCTTGCACTTCTGCCAACCCATAATACATTTGGAACTCCTAATATTTATACAAGTTTGAGTCCCTTCGGTATGAAACCGATTACAATGATTTAAAAATGAAACATTTCAGTTCTTGAAACTGATTACAATAATTACAAGGGATAGTTTCGGTATTTGAACCGATTAGAATGATCAACAAGAAAATGTTTGGTCATCTGGATTCTAACTCCTCTAATGCTTCAGTTCCTTTCTTTTCCAATTGTGTTGTTCTAGTCTTCCACCCGATCTACCATCTTCAGTGACACCTGCATGTCATCTACTGGATCCTGGAAAAATGCACTATGTCTTACCCAGTCATACTATCCCCTTCCATTGCAAGTTCGAAGGGATATCATAGTCTATCATTTCCTTTATCATGATCTCTAGTTCAATGCAGGAAGTGTATGTCATGACTGGGAGTCCAATTTTGACTGCTTTGAGCTGATTCAGAATCTCAAAGTTTGTAATCAGATGCTCAACTAATGTGGCTCCTTTCAGATTTTCTTCCAGGGCTTCAAACATGGAGTGATCCATTCTCCACTGAGTGAGGAGAACATTGTATTCTTGTTGTTCATACAACTTTCCCTTGCAATCCCAAAATGGAGGGAGGCCTTTGATAAAAAAATCTTCAAACAAATCCTTAAATTCTTGCACACTTTGCTCCATCTATTTTGTCTTGGTTTGAACTGATTTCAATAGGTTATGTTTGGCAATAACCCTCTTGGCCCAAATGATCAATGTAGTTATGTCTTTAACTCCAATAGTCCGAAGCTCTGTAGTAGGAATGGATTTGAGTATATTTATGGCATTTTGTGCCCATTCTGATGGCGTCTTTGCTAAAGTCCCATTTACAATAGTGCACCTTCTTCTGGCTATGATGGCCATGTTGTCTTTATCATTGATCAAATTCAAATACACTCTGAACTTGGTAGCTTCAACAACTATAGAGTCCCAGATGATGTTCTTGGCTCCCTGCAACAGGCCTTTGCCTCTCAATCTCATATTCAACTTATCTATCCTTTCCTGCAAGGCTCCATTCTCCTTTTGAAATTGAGCCATTTTTTCATCCTTTGCTTGCATCTCTTGCTTTAATTTCTCTATGCTTCCTTTTATCCCTTTGATTTCTCCTTCTTTCGGGATGACTTGTGACATGGCCTGGACCAGTGCTTGACCCAAATTCTGTAGAAGGAGGTACAACTATAGCCTTGTTCAACAATTTTATCTTTCCTTATGAACGATTCACCTTTTCTTGTTCTAGCTGCAATGCCTTAGCCTTGAATTCCAATGCCTCTTGACGAAGTGTCTCATTTTCATGTTCTAGAGAAACCAATGATGGTGTTTGTGGATGCTCTATGGCAAACATTTTCAATTTCTTCTTCAAGATTTGAATCAATTTGTCATTCTCATCCAATGAGGATGTCACCCCTTGGGGGCCTTTATATTCCAACCTCTTGACCTGAGTCTGCCAAGCTCTGCTAGATACCTTTTCTTGCCTCAATTTCCCTTCCAATTTCATTGTATAAGATGAAAGATTTGAATTCTTCAAGCTTAAAATCAGGTAGTCAGAATAAAACATATCACTGATGTTCCTATGGAATTTGACTTTGTCTGGAGCAATGATGTTGTCATACCTTATCTTTATCTCATATACTTTATCTTCATCTGAAATTGCAATGTTAAAGGTCCTCTTCTCAATATCCCTTTCTGTGAACAGAGAATAGTTTTGCTGAGAAATATTTTCCACTTCAGGGACTAATTCCCTCATCTCGCCCATAGCCATGTTTCCTTTCTCAGCATATTGTTTTGCCAAATATTCTTTAGATTGATAAGCTTCCCCAGATGTTTTATCAAAGATGTGTTTTTTGCTACTAAAGGTTCTTGAGCTTCCTTCACTTTGAAGTTTTCTTCCCTTTTCAAGCTCTACAGTGCTAGTACCACTCTCCACCATATCCATATTTACTTGTTCTTTAGGCTCTTCCTCCTCTAAATCCACTATTTGTGGAGACTATGTAATATTCATCTTATTAGGAGAAGTTTGTTGATCACTAGTGCCCATGGCCTCTGAATTGCTTCTCTTGCTATAAACACTCATCTTAGGAACTTTGACTATCAGGTTCTGAGGAGCTTGTTGTGTTTGACTTCTTTGCAAGGTTGCCTCCACTTGTTATGTCTAACTTTGTTGCAGGGTTTCCTCCACTTGTTGTGTTTGAGTTGTTTGCAATATTGCTTCCATATCAACACAGACTTCTAGGTTTGTCAGTTTATCAAAACCCTCAACATGTTCATGCTCATAAGGGGCCTGTTTGTTCATCAATATTCTCTTGGATATGATTTAGTGTGGATCATATCTCCTTCCATGTAGCTATGAAAAAACAAAATCTTTGAGCTTTGCTTGAATATGAGATAAACAAGATCTGTCTTTGATAATGAAAGGGCCAATGATAAAAAGGAACTTGAGGTTGGAGGCTTTGCGCAACTTTAGGAAATGTTATGTCTCAGATATAATTCTTTGCCTGATGAATTCAAGGTAAAAGACTCTAGGGGTCAGAAAAATAGGCAATAAATATGGGGATTCATGACAACCATAAACCCAGATTACTATTGAATGCATGAACACTACCCAGTCCCCCACTCTATTTTATGGATTTGGCTGCAGATAGCTCCTCATGTCATCGAAATATCTAGGTAGGATGGTGTTGAAAATCAAATTGCAATCCCTGGACATAACTTTGTTGATGAATATGAGTAATGTAATCCTCTTACATTCAGTTGATATGAATGTTTCTTCAAGAAAATCTCTCTTATTGGTTTCCAGGAAAATCTTCAGCAAATAGGTGTAATATCTGAAATTCCTTAGAGAGCGAAAATTCACTAGTTGTTTATGGATCTTATCAGCTATGAATTGATCAAAACTTATACAGACCGACAAACCATACTATAACTGAAAAAAATGTCAACAGGAAACCCAACATGACTTCGACAACATGTTTGTCATTACCTAGACCTAAAATTTGACTCAATAGGGAACAAACCCATTGGACCTTAGTAACCATTATACTCACATTCATTGGCAAAGACAGACTCTCTGAAAGATGTTCTGGTTTGGCAATTGTCTACAAAAACAGATCTTGGACCTATGATGGACATTCTCTGTATACCCTAATTATCTTTTCTTCATTGAAAGGTCCAAACACTGCGGAGAAAGACTCGGGTATACCGAGGGCATCTCGAATTGACAGACTCTCTACCCTACACATGACCTCAGACCCCTATTTATTTATGACGGCTTTTTCTTCATGTGAATACTACTCTGCGCACCAACCTATGAATTCGGGAAAAGGGAAAGCGACTTCGACAGCATAAGGGACTATGGTGGCTTGAACTGCTTCAAGGAATGGTATATGCCTTCCTACATTATCGGACAAATTGCTTATGGACACAGACATGGGATAAATGGTGATTTCGGTGTCGAAAACGTTTGAATCTCGATCAATTAGGGTTTCTTCATTTGACACAGGGTCTTATTCTATTACTGGAGTTATGATAGGATCCATGGAAATGATGAAAAATACCTGGAAATGAGAGGAAATGGTGTGCAATGGTTTACTGTTGAGTTGCAGTCAAATGACGATGGTCGTGCCAAGTTTTCAGACAGTCATGTTGTTTGAGAAATAATAAAATAACCAACAAAATGCCCCTTTATACTTTTCCAAATTTTGGGGGCATGAAGAAGTGGTTTGGGGAAACCCTCGTTTCACCCCAAAATGCATCTGGTGGCACCACGTATCCCCTACCGAAAAACGTGGTTTAGATTTCAGCCTTCTTTCTGAAATTATCCTCCGCGCAACTTCTCCCCCCGAAATGATCCTCTACCGTCCATATGGAGAGCTCGTGATCTGTGACATATCGAGTCTGATCTACTTAGCGCCCCTTCCATTTTAACCTTTTCTTGCCAGATTTATCCCCTTCCTCTAGTTTGTTGAGCTTCCAAACCGATTTAGCACCTCACTAAGTTCTGAAATCTTGATTTCACATAAAATTTTAATGGTGATAACATCCTCTACACTTACTATGTGTCCCAACAATTTTTCTTCTAAAACAATGAACAAGCATTTATTGGGGTTCAAGTTTATGTTGTGCATTATACATCTCCTAAAAACTCTTCTCAGGTGCTCCAAATGTTGTTCCCTAACCTTGAAATGTACATTGAGATCATCTTGGTATTCATCCATGGTCTTGCAAGTCAAATCATAAAATGCATGATCCATATATATTTATAAGGTCACACCTACATTCATTAGACTAAATTGCATTCGAACATGGACATAAGTGCCCCATGGGATCGTAAAGGCTATATTTTTTCGATCACCTTCAACCACTTCTACTTGATTGTAATTTGAGAATCCATCCAACACAGACATTAGAGTTGAGCTTGTTACTTGTTGTAGCAACATTTTTTTTAACCAAAAGATAAATTTTATTATATATTCAAAAATTTGCAGTCCAGGCTAGTAGCCCAAGTTACATAGTGTAAGAATATTCAAAAAACATAAATAGTTGTATGAGATTACAAAAAGAAGCTCACAAGTTAAGAAGTATATGTCCCGAGGTTTCCTAGAAGGGGCATGCTTCACAAAAACACCTAACAACCTTCTAACGTAGAAATACATAAAAGCTAATGATAAACATGAACACTATCTACTTCTTCCTGGCCGTCATCGGACTAAGTGGATCTCTACTTCTCAATTTCCATTGGGTTGTTCAACTGGTGGACTATCTCCTCCTCTTTAAGCTCGACCTGGACCAAATTCTCTAAAGCCATGTTGTTTGAAGTTGTAGATAGAGTATCCTTTCAAAGATTAATATTCAGGTTAGCATATTACATTCTTCCTTGAGGATATCAATCATTTTTCTCTGTTGAACTAATGGACCCAAGATGTTTTCTTCTGAGAGATGCATAGATTCTCATTCTCATTGACTTTAGAGGTAGAGGTCATAGAGAACATCGTGCTTCTTTTGGAATGGATGATATCCTCACGTATTTTCAATACTCTTCGAAATTATTAAACATCCATGTTTTCCATGCTTACCAAACTATCGTAATGAATATGGTGTAGAAAAACTAAACCAACACTAGAATCTCTATCCAGAGGAGCATAGAAATGAACACTGGCCCTTCTGAATACCCAAAAATCAAAACCCAAAAAATCAATAGATAAATTGTTTCCCAAAGGAATCATTGTCTCTAACCCAAAAACTAGATAAGGAAAGTAATGACAAGCCCTGAAACTAGAGTCCAAGCACCTCTCCTCTCTAGCAATTGGCATTGGTCCTTCACTGTAATTCCAAGCTTCAACCAACACATAGTCTTCATTGTATTTCTTATGTAGGACTAAACAAAAAAGGAGAGAAGCAAGAAAAATACGCAAGACAAAGGAAAAGCCAACAACCATAATTGAAACTTACTTCCCTTTTGAACATTAGAGGCTAGTATTTCCTTGATGCCCTATCTCTAAACTCGACCAGTTTTAGTTTTCAAACATTCTAAATCAAAGCATGAATATTGATAGCCTACCCAAAAATGAGAGAATTACTCACCATATGGCTAGGTACACAAACAAACCAACCAAATTTGTGCCTATTTCCAAGCCTCGACCAAGCCATTATCCCACAAGACATGTACAAAGCACCAGCCAAGTATTCAATAACCACAAGCAAGGAGACTATTCACATGCTACAAGGATTATAACTTGTCCTTGGCTCACCCATCTTGATGCCACTATGACGAGTGGTGGAGATTTGATTCATGCATTAATTAATGAGGTCGAGTCACCAATTCAAAATTGATACTAATGGGATAGGTATGGTATCATACCCCCCATTTTTAATCAAAACACCAAGACTTGACTCTATGGTTCATTTATCCCACTAGTCAAATTCTGTTAAGAACCAAATATCAATATAGCATAGAAAAACCTCAGAAAAAGTACTCAACGCCTTGAAAAAGAGATAATTTCATATAATAAGCCTCTTCAAGGGGGCAACCTCCTTTTACCCCACTTAAATGTTCAAGTCCAAGATGATTCAAAATGAAAATATCTCCTTAGTATATATACGAGACTAGGAGGTATAATTACAACTAATGGCCTAAAGCCAACATAAATAAAATAACATTACTAATACAATATGCCCCAATTAAGGGGTAATGAGCCAATATTAGGGCTTAACATGCCCCTCCCCTTGAGACAAGTGTTGTCCG
>SNQJ01S0006767.1:388140-426041 GCA_010110895.2 Picea sitchensis | reverse complement strand
TGGATAAGAATGATCCCAATCAGGGAATCCAGTACTAGGATAACCATTCGAATTCCATCTCATCCTTCTAGAATATTCCCTTCTAGAAGCATCGAGAATTCATCTTTTTCCTTGCTTTAGAAAGAGTTCGCACCCTAGCAATTGAACACAATGTGAACTTCTCTCACCCTGGCTTAAGGCAACCTACGAGAATCATGCACTCTCGCAGGCAAATATACTAGCAGCCTGCGAACAGTCTTCAAAAATGAGTTTTCTGGGAGAGATGAAAATAACTTTTTCTCAGGAGAAAGTTCTTATGAAGAGCCTGAGTACCCCATCATCAATACATCATCATGATGACCAAAATCATGGGTAACACAAGGCAACGACCATTGTTGATGTTTATATGAAGGAAATTGCTAGATTACATGGCATACCTAAGACAATTGTGTCTGACAGAGATCCAAAATTTTGGAAGGGATTATTTAATGGATTTGGAACAAATTTGAATTTTAGTACAACTTATCATCCAGAAACAGATGGACAAACAAAGAGGGTGGATCAGGTGATTGAGGATATGTTGAGGATGTATATGATGGATAAACCATCAAAATGGGAAGACTACCTACACTTGGTAGAGTTTTCTTGTAACAATGGGTACCAAACATCTCTAAATATGAGCCCATTCGAGGCACTTTATGGCAGAAAGTGCAACACATCGGTAAGTTGGGAAAACCCAGCAGATAGAGAAGTGGTTGGGCCGGAATTGCTCAGGGAAATGGAAGAGCAAATGTTGAAAATAAAACAAAATTTAAAGGCTACCCAAGACAGGCAGAAAAGCTATGTTGATAAGAGCAGAACTCATAGGGAATTTAAAGTGGGAAACCATGTATTCTTGAAAGTGAAAGCCAACAGAAGTTCCCTGAAGTTGGGAAATTGTTCAAAATTGGCAGCTCGCTATTGTGGGTCGTTTGAAATCCTAGAGAGGATTGGTCCAGTAGCTTATATGATTCCATTGCCTGCATCTATGTCTATTCATAATGTATTCCATGTATCGTTGCTAAAGAAATATATACCTGATGCTAATCATGTTATTGATTGGAATGTGATTTAGGTGGAGCAAGAAGGTGCTTTTCAAGTGCATCTGGTGCGCATTTTGGACAGGAAAATGAAATAGCTCTGGAATTGATCCATAGGGCTTGTAAAGGTCCAATGGACCTGGTACGGTCCTGAGGATGCTACTTGGGAGCATGAGGATGCAATGCAGGCAGAATACCCGCATCTTTTTGAGGATTTTTGAAATTTAGTTGTACATGGGTACATGATGCACTGAGGACAGTGCATAAATAAGGGGAGGGGATTGTAATATCCCTAAGGCCGAACACAATTGTAAATGTAAATACAAATGTACTTAAGTTGGTGAGTTTTTTTGATATAATTTTTGTATGCACATTTCATGACATAGTGCGCACATGTACTGCGCAGTAAAATGAGGAAGTGTGCACATTCCAGGATACCGCGCATAATATCTTAAGTGCGTGCGATGTGGAGGCAAGGGAGCCTTTGTGTATATGATATGTTTTATAAGCTAGTGAGCCAGTTATTATAAGCTAGGATGTTTATATTTTGATTAGGCCGGAGAGCCTAGATGTTAAAGGCCAATGCACCTGTTTTTGTACATGTCTCATATTTAATATAAAATACATCGTTGCACGCAGATCGACCATGATAAAAGAGATGGGGGACTAAACTCCACTAGTTAGCGAGAGGGAGGGGCTAAGTTAAAGAAAGGATCTAAGCTAGGAAGCTTGAGCCAAAAAGGAATATTATATTAATATTTCTTAAATCATAAAGTATGGATAATTATTTTATCCTAAGTTCCAAAGTTGCGGACAAGTGGGACAAAGTAGCTCCCAACATAACAAGTGTCAATTTGGAAACATGCATACATATTGTTGGGACTTAGCTCATTTTTACACTTCCCCATCATTTGGACCATCATCTTTTCCATGATTTCTTTGATCATTCAACGATCATTTAGCCATGATTTCATGACCATTTTTCACTCACACAGTCAGTTATCCTCCATACTTTATGTCATTATACGGAGCTTGTATCCATGACCACATAGGTTGGTGTAGCTGGTTAGCTAGGAAGTTGGACTAAAGAAGCGGGTTGTCAGGCTAGTGGGATACTGAAGAAGTAGGTTGTCAGGACCGTGAGATACTGAAGAAGTGGGTTGTCAGGCCCGTGGGATATTGAAGAGGTGGGTTGTCATGCCCGTGAGCAATTTCTTTCTGGGTGAGATAATTGTTGGGAATTGATTTATTGAAGGTGCTAAACTACAGTAGCAGGGCTCTGAGACTTCCTATCCAGCCTGTTGCTAAAGCCCTGGAAGGGAAGTGGGGCAGTCAAGGGACTATTGAGCAGAGAAGGGGCACACTTTCTTGGGTGGGATAGGCATGTGGGGAATGAGGGACTGTAGGTTGTTAGTTGAGTGAGCACCTAGGACGGAGTCTTTCCTGTTGTCCATGAGCCTTTAGCCTCGCTAGGAATCCCTTTGCCTGGGTGGAGTTTAGTCCTAGCTCGGAGGTGACTCACTTTTGAGAGTGATGAACAGCGTGGTCTAAGGCTGGGAGGTTCGTGGACGGTCTACACGCAGTTGGTGACATTATTACCAAGATAAGTGCCATTTGTGTGATAAAATTACATGCTGCATTATTATTTACATGTTCAGTTTTATGGTTTTATCTTATGCATGGTTATTATTATCACTGAAATTTCGTTCGCAAATGGTTATAGGAATCCATCATCTCCAAACATATATTAAGTTTACCCATGGACCAAAATTACCAAAAAAATATTTCCAAAAGGTCCAAAACTATACAAACAGTTATAAAATCAGGATGTGCTATGACTATACAGGGAGCGCGCGCACATGCACCATCAAGAAACATAGGAAAAGCGCACATGTGCATGATGCATGAAATGTGGATGCTAAAAGCCGCGCACACCTGAGAACGGTGCATTTATGATGTTGGTCGACCTCCCACCCACTTCTGGTTCAGATTCCAAGTCGATTTGACATCCAAATCTCGGTTGAATCCGGCTGGGTGGCTAGTCAAAGACCTAAAGGTGCCCTAAACAACCCCTTGTTCACACTAAAAGTTGGTTGCATAATACCTCAAAGTTGTTCTATAAAAAGAGGCCATGGGTGCACTACATCTTCAAGGAATTCATTTGTAAGGTTATGTTGTTGCTATTCTCTTAGGGAGTACTCTTTTCTCATCAAGAGCATACTAGCACCATTCCATTTGAGCTATTCACATCACCCTTTGAGTGAATTAGCTTGGGATTCTTTCACCATTTCTTTCAAAATTTTCAAGTTGTAAGAAGAGCTCAATCTTGGGGGTCCAAGAGCCCTCCCTTGGAGGAAGAAGGGACCCAAAGTCCCCCTTTCTCTTCGGTGTTTTCTTTTCACTAATACAATCATTTCCATTGGTGACATGAGTCTTGTTTGTTTCTTGTTCTTATGTCCTTATGCACTATAGTTTAATTGTTTTATCATTCCTAGTTTAATTCCTAGATTAGTCTTTTATGCTTTATTCTTCTAACCATTTCCTTTATTGTTGTCTTGCTTAACTAACCCAACTAATCTTGTAAGCACCTCTTTTTTTCTCATTCCGGTGACAAAAGAGGTGCAATAGATTGGCGACTCCACTGGGGAAAGGTATCAATTCCCTGCCCCATTTGGGTTATTTTATCTCTTCTTTTTGTTTATTTAACCTTCACGGACCATAACCGGCCCAAGCCGACCTACAGGAAGCCAAATTCAAAGCTCAGTTGAAGGAATTTCATCCGAAATTTTCTTCACGACCGTGTGACAGTTGTGCACGGGTTTATCGGCCCATAGTTACGCATCCTGCACACGTGCGCCAAAATCATTGTATTACTCAGCGCCTTCTGTGCACCTACACCCATCAACCTCTTCTAGTTCGTGCATTGGCGCTCAAAGCGCCTTTGTCTAGTCTGAGACCCGCGCACCTGTGCAGAAAAATACACATTGTAAGTTTTTTATGATTTGTGGAGGTCCCATAGCCTTTTGAATTTGATTCCATGCATGTTGTAATCTGCACTACACTTACCTTCCCTCTCCATATAAAGGGATTAGCCAAAACACATAGGCACTTAGGGGTAAAATCATAACTTTTCCTCTTTTTTGTCGTTTTGCCACATGGATGGCTTGCTTTGACTGAAGTTAAGTTGGAATCATTTCACATCACATATAAAACTTGCATTGGGACCAGAAATTGGATAACAATCATTGAGTATGCTCTTCTCTCGTGCTTCAAAGCGACCTTGAGAATCAGAAAGAGGTTGCGGGACAATTCTGTCTCCCTTAAATAGACAAAATCTTTAGGAGAGGACAACATTCCCCTCGAGACTCCTCTTAGTTTATTTTTCAAACACATATTAAGATTGTAAGGGCCCATACATGCCCATATGCTACAAAGATAAGATAGTGTTGAAATTTTCTTTCTTAGATTAAATCACTATGGAAGTTTAAAGGTTTTGTAACGGGCCCATACATGCCCACATATTGACAATCTAGGATAGTTTCAAAGCTTTCTTAGATTAAATCAAATTTAGGGAGTTAAAGGAATAGTAAAGGACCCACATGTCCACATGCTAGTTTCCTAGGGATTTTAAAATTCCGCAAGGTTGTACCTATGACATTTAGTTAATTAGGTAATCAAAGACTTGTAAGGACCAAGTGAAGTCCACATGCAGCAAGGTGACACCTAATTCATTAAAACTTGGCACACTTTCACTTGTTCACACACAAGATCACCAATCACTCACATAGTTTTATCTAGAAGTTGTGGAGGTCAAAGTAAGTTTCCTCCAACGGGATTCCAAAACACCCCACCCCTTTTCTTGACAAAACTATCCACTCCCATTTAATTTTAACGAGGTTGGTTCACACCCCCAATCTCTCACACAAGCACATCTAAAATTTTCTAAAAAACTCACTAAGTTTTCCTCCACGGGAGGTGCCAAAAGAATTTTTTAGTCTAGGTAGGATCTCGGGGATAGGCATCCAAATAAATCCCCGTTATCTGGTTCTCACATTTTCAAAACAATAAAAGTTGTCAAATAGGGAACTTTAAATCCTCCAAGTCAAGTGTTCCTAACACCATAAGCCAAAGAGATACCCGTGAAGGGTTGAAGGCCGAGGTCTAGTTGTTCTGTGTGTCCCCCCTTGAGGCACCCACCTCTTGGACGGGATCCATCCTGTGACCCATTTCTTAGGCCGAAAATCTAAATGTCGCACTTTGACCGAGGTACCTAGAGACCAAATTTTAGGACATCTACCCAAGTGGAAATTGTGGGCTGCAATTGCACCTTGATCAGATTTTGTGTGGCTATTGGGAAATATCGCCAGTTCTTTCAGGATATGCCCCCTCTACCCCTCATTATAATTGATTACTTCATCCTTCACTAGTTCTCTTCCGGTGGCTTCAGACCCCACTGTCGAGTGCTATTGGAAGGTCCAGTGCTATTTGAGAAGAAGGACGTTACATCTTTTAGGACATGAGCATTTGTTTTCTTTGTTCTCCCATGCAAACAAAATTCACCTATCCACATATATATGCTTCTTTATCAAAACACTTTATGTATGATGCCCTTCTCATTACATATGATTTGGAAATATATTGTGAAGGTCCAAGAAATTGCAGCAACGTCTCTTGTTTACTTATTTCTCTCACCACCATTCGCACACATTCACTTAGCTAGTTGGACATCATAGGGGACCCACAGAACCCCCGTCATTCCGGACGCTTGCTAAATATCCCCCCTATTCTAGGAGGAGTTACTAGTCTTGCCAACTCATAGGCTCCCCCTTCTCACACCCCTGTGAGTGCCACTGTCTTAGGATCAACATTGCTTGGTTCCACATCACTTGGGTCCACTTCCCAAGGTCAACCATCCACTCGCACTCCTTTACACAGAAGTGGGAGGACAACTTCTTCTCATGGAGGAAGTACAAACTCACCTAGCCCCCTCCAATGGTCAAGTACTCAGACCACTCACACTATGGCCATAATTAATCCTCCGCCACCACCCCATATGCCATATTCGGCTTCCCTCCATATTTCAGATCTGCCTAAACTCACTAATGATCCTACATTGTACAACCCCACATGGCTTGCAATGACTACCAAACTCCCTTCAGACATCCCCAATTTTGAAGGAAAAGCAAGAGACGATCTCGCCAACCATATCATGACCTTTCACCTATGGTGTTCTTCAAGCAGCATCATGGGAGATTCCATTTGATTGAGGTTATTTCAACGTACCCTCATTGACCCATCAACCAAATGGTATGTCGAAGAAAAATCTGGGTCCCACATGACTTTTGAATCCTTAGCCAAAGAATTTTTTACCTTCTTTCAACTACCCGTCCGTCACGACAATGGCCTTCAACTACTCTCAGACTTCAAACAAACCACCTCCACACATATTGCTGACCACATCCACGAATGGCATCGGCAACATAGCCTCTGCAACATTGACGCTACCCCAAAACAATGTCTCAATTGGTTCCTCAAATCACTTGTTTCTCTCCTTGCCAAAGATGTGGCCGCCACCTTCCCCCAGTCTGAAGAAGAATCCATTAGAAAAACCCAACAGTTTGAACTCATTTACACCCAGTCCAGCTACCTATACACAGTACTCCTAGACGCCCCAAGACCCGTGCCATTCGGCCAAGACAAACCTGGGATGTCTCACTCAGCAGATGGATTGATCGGTAACACTACACACCACAACCCACAGCCTCAACAACCACCCATGTATGGAACACCCCAATATCCGTCAGCATATGGAAGAATCCATTATTATCCTCCTCCCCCTTATCAACAATCATACCCATTTTCCCTGCCTCCACCCATCAGTGGACCCATGTACGCCCACCTGTTCAACCAAGCGTTGGTACTCCCTCTACCTCATCCTATACCTTAAGAACTAGCGAAAGCACCATGCCTTCCTATGTATCTTATGGATCATTTCCACAACACAATCTATACTTCCAATTTCCTGGCCCCCCACAGCCCATGGCTCCACCACAAGGACATCCACACGCTGGGGTTAATTTTGTTCAATCCTCTCCCATTCAGCAATATCAAAATTTTGAACAACTGAATACGAAAATTCCATCCCATCAATCGAACAATGCCAGAAAGAAAGGAAAAAACTGGAACAATAATAATCCCGGACCAGGAGGAAACCATAACCAACCCCAGCAAAACCAACATGTTGGGGGCAACCAAAACACAGGGAACCAAAACCCTCAAGGGGGAAATAATAAACGCTAAGGGAAAAATGACAACACTCTTCAGACCAATTTCCCTTGTTCCCTTTGTGGTGAGTTTGGTCACTATACTCACCATTTCCCCCAAATCATTGACTTTAAATGGATGAAAGAATCTGTAAATGGACCACATCCCCTGGCACCGCCTGCCCCCCAGCAGGCCCCACAACAATATGTGCAGCAACCACCCCCAGCCATGCTACAAAACCCCATCCCGCATAAGGGGGTAATGAACACCCAACAAGACATGCAGCCTACCCTACCACAGATAGGACAATATCCCAATCTAGGCAATCCTGTCAATCGTACTATCCTCCTCACTAGCGAGGAAGAAGTTCTTCTACAAACACGCAGTCGTCAATACAACACAACTCCTGAGTCGGCTCCCACCACCTTGGATGCACCCCCAGTTTTAATTGGGCCCCCTTTGATGATTCCTCACCCTAATACTGACCCACCCCTTCGTATTCCTCGCATCCCCTTACGTAGGAATGTCCACAACCCTCAAGCTAGGGCAGCTCATAATTACAGTTTAGTCGATGATTTGGCACAATCTCCTACTGCTATGTCAGTCTTAGAAGTCCTTCAAGCTTGTCCTACTCAACGGAAGTCATTACTTTCCTCCCTTGGGGCAGTCGACTCTGCGGATACCCAACTCATTACATTTGATATCGATAGTGGAGAACCTCGCCTCCCTTCTCTCGTCACTTTTCAAATCCCAGTTAAAATCCAAAACATTATAGTTCACCGCTGCATCATTGATGAGGGTGCATCCACATGCATTATGGAAAAATATGTATGGTAGAAACACGGTTCCCCCGAATGTATACCATCTTCCATTACCTTAAGAGCCTACGATGGAAGGCCCTCATCCCCCAAGGGACTCTTCCAAAATGTCCCCGTCGAGCTCGAAGGCAAAACCATTCTAATTGACATTGAGTTTATCGATGCCCCGCTCGACTACAATATCTTGTTATGTCATAGCTACATGCATGCTATGTAGGTTTTCGCCTCTTCTATGTTCCGAACCATGATGTTTTCACATAACAAAAAAATCATTACCATCGATCAAGTATCACATTATGAGCCCAACCCCTCATCCAACATCGATAACACCCTCCCTTTCATCCACACTAATATTGACGCCTATCCACTCATCGAGATGGGCCCCGGAATCTTCAAAGACCCATCCTTTCTAGGGACATACCATGGAGCACCACCTCTCCTCCATCCCTCAGCCCAAGTATGTGTCGTATCCTCCAATGAAACGAAAATTGAAGATACTCTCCCTCCCACCGAGGCCTCTTTTATCCCTAACATCCCACTAGTCGCAGAACTCCTCCCTCAGGAACCCCCTAGAACTAGCTCAGCTCAACCCATTCCTGATCTTCCCCTCCCCCAGGGCCATATCCCAATCTTGGAAACAGTCCCCCAATCCATTACCCAAATCCCTTTCTTTTACCCCCCACCAGGTATACAAGCCTTCCAGGTAGTTGCAATGCTTACCCTTCCTAACATGGTACTGGCAATCCCAGTTTGGTATCTACATCCATCGAAGATGGTCCCTCAACCATCCCTCCCTCCCCAAACCAATGGAGTTTCGATGTATATTCCAATACCTACTCCCGAAGAAACACCCTCACCCCCTCTTGCTAATGCCATCACTATAGTTGGGGGTAGATTAAAGAAGAAAGAGTCCATCGCTCCTCTCCCTCCTCGCATCCAACCTCCTTGTGCACTCTGTGAGAAATAAGGACACACCACTAATCAATGTCCCTCTCTCCCCGAGTTATGTAACCTTATTCAACTCCCTCGAGCACCACCACCGCTCATCGCTTCCTCCAGTATTGCCGCTATCTCCCAGAACACAAGTAAAAAAGGACTGCGGACTAAATTTGCATGCACCATCTGTTCAGAACATGGCCATTACACACACCATTTTCCAATGTTACCTCAATTCTGACAGACGCTAATAGTCATACGCCAGAGTTTTCAGCAAGGACCCACCCCAACTCACGTCACCGACGTCCATTATGTCATGACTTCTGTCAACGAACATATGAGATGTCCTTGCTCTTTATGTGAATCACTTGATCATTTCACATATCAATTTCATATGATCATTGAATACAGGCGTCGCCAATTAGCCCTTATTCAAAATCACACACCCTCTCCTCCCGCAGAACCAGTGAATACCCTTACCCCATCACTTGCTATGGTTCATATCTTTTCACCAGAACCTGAGGCACTCCCTACTCCCCCGTGGTTCTTGGATGACTTAGACAAGGATTTACCCCCAAATCCCCCCAATTCCCTTGTTCATTTCCCCATGAAAATTTTACACACAACTACCATTTTTAACCCTCAGTATCTCGATATTTGGTTGATGTCGAGTGAACTATCACAATCTCCTTGCATCACTCCCCCTGGTTCTTCATCACCAGACCAAAATCACATGGTGACAGTCACCGATATTCCTCTTCTGGATCCCTTGTATTCCCAACAATTCCACTGTGACGAGGACATACTCAAGGATTTAATCACCCCCGACTGCCCATGGGATGCGCTACACCATCGATCGCTCTTTCTTTCACAGGAAGCCTTCGCGCCTCCTAACCAATACCCCATATACGCAGTCGAAACCAAGGATTTTATCCCATCAGGACATATCGACTAGTTCAACAACCTTATCCCTACCCCTGATGCTTTTGAAGAAGGCAATATGGCCAACATTTCCCCCACCATTAAAATCGATATTTCCATCAAAAAGGGAGTCGTCGAGGAAATCACTATTGGCGTCGCATGCACTCCTGACGAAATTACTACTTACAAATCTCTCTTCCAGAAATATTGGGACATTTTTTCCTGGTCATGCACGGAGATTCCCGGCCTTGACCCCTCTATCTCCGAACATCGCATTGACACTTGGCCTGATATCACACCAGTCCGCCAAAAACAGCGACCGCTACACCCATCCAAAGCAGCGGCCATCAAAGCCGAGATTGACAAATTACGCATTGCAGGGTTCATTTACCCCATCGCCTATATGTCATGGGTTTCCAACCATGTCCCTGTTAACAAAAAATAGGGGACTATTCGTCTCTGTACGGACTTCTGCGACCTCAATCACGCCTATCCAAAAGACAACTTTCCAACGCCCTGCATTGACCAAATTATCAATGATTGCGCAGGTCACGAGGCTTTGTCCTTCATGGACGGTTTCTCTTGCTACAAAAAAATCCAAATCCACCCCATCGATCAATACAAGACCACATTCACTACCCATTGGGGCTCCTTTGTGTATCGTGTCATGCCATTTGGCCTCAAGAATGTCGGCGCCACTTTTCAACGGGCCATGACCTACGTTTTTCATGACATGGTTCATATCATCCTCGCATATTTGGATGACCTCTTCAGCCACAGGATCATAATCCTGTTGCCTATGCAGTCATGCTTCCCAGATCACCATCCATCCCCGGCCCCCAGGGAGCCATTTTCTCATACCCCGTTCAGGTACACATGCTCATGTTCAAAATTATCAAATAAATGTTATATGTTCGTTATCTTCAGATATTGTTCACGTAGGGTATTTGGTTTTCATGTGTGCAGGTACTTGGTCATCACACACCAGTGAGACCCCTTCAGGTAAATGATTGACACTGGTATTTAATCATTCCCTATGAATCTCAATTGCATCTCCAGTCACACCCTCTGAAATTTGCTTTTAGGGTCCCTATATCCGTCTCTGCAGTATTGTCACCTCCATTGCATTTTGGTACTGTCACCCGGTAGCACTCTCCCCCACATGAGTTGTCCCATTCATAGTCCCCCTTGGCACTTTGACACTCATGTTGTTTTCACCCTTTAGGGATGGGAGTCCCGATAGCCTTACGTATTTTCGAGAATCATCCACATGCTCCTTCTCCGCCCTTTTCTATCTTTCCCAACGGACTCCCAGGTTATCTCATCATGGTTCTATTTTGACTACACCTCCACAGTATCATTAACCATCCATTTCATCCACAATCAGTTTGCCCATCTGTGAATTTCCCTTCATTAATTTACCTCATATAGAGACCCACCCATGGGGCCCCTCACCCTCCACCAGTTCCCTACACAACTTGCGCCCTCATAGGCTAATCCATCTTGCACTAGGGAACCCGTTTCTACATTTGTACACTCATCCCCAATTATTTATTTATTTGGTAATTGTACAAAGCCTTTATTTCCAGCATTTACATAGCTTTTTGTCGTCACCTTTGACAGCCTTCTTCCTTTTGGAAAACACAACCCATGTCTCTCTTGGTTGGGGCATCCATTATATTCTACCCCTGTTGACATAGTCCAAAAACCCCAAGTATCCCATAGGCCACCTACCTCTACTCTTTGAGTTTGTTCACTTTGTCCCGCCTCTGCCACAACTTATCCCCCGTCTAATTGTCCCCCTAACACTCGACCTAGTTGTATGGTTGTTGCCACTTCACATATATCCCCAACCAAGGGAATTCTTGAGTCTCCACCCATCTTGACTTTGTCCATGTATCTCCTCAGTTTTTTATCCCATCCAGTGAATTTCCTGAAGCCCTCCGCTTCTTAGCGTCGTGTTTCCCTTTCTATCGACATCAACATCATTTCCAGAAGGGCAACAGTATCTTGACTCTCATTACCTTTACAATGAGGAGTCTCGGAGGGCACAGGGAGCACCATCATTGCTCTATGTTGTCGTTGACCCCCATAGAATTCGACTTCAACACTCTCTCATGTTACGGTGGGTCTTACTTTTCGACTATTGCAGTTGTTTTTATATTTGCCGAAGACCTATGAAATTTGTTGGGCCATCAATGCTCGCCAAATCCTTGATACTTCCTCCAAGTGTGATTGCTTACTTTTCAGAGTATTGTTCCTCATCAGAATTGTCCTCTACTCTTATCAACATGCCCCCGAGGGCACTGCACTCATCTTCACCAACATACCACTTCAACGACTGTCTTACACATGTTTTGAGTTACATGACACGAGCATGGGGCATGCCTACCTCGTTTGTACACAATTTATTTTTCACACCTTCAGAAAGGTCGGGTCTTATAGGTTCCCCCCTCCCTCCAATGGGTCGCTCTTGATACTCTCGCTATCACTCTTTCTTACAATAGTAATTTCAGTGGAAGAAACATTGATGAATTTCGGTTATACGTATGCTCCTAACCTCATCCATCAGGGGGCACCTGTTATCACTGAAATTTCGTCTGCAAATGGTTATAGGAATCCAGCATCTCCAAACAGTTATTAAGTTCACCCATGGACCAAAATTACCAAAAAATCATTTCCAAAAGGTCCAAAACTATACAACCAGTTATAAAATCAGGATGCGCTATGACTATACAAGGAGCGCGTGCACATGCGCCATCAAGAAATGTAGGAAAATCACACATGTGCACGATGTGTGACTGTGGATGCTAAAAGCCACGCACACCTGAGAAAGACGCATTTATGATGGTTTTCAGCCTCCCACCCACTTCTGGTTCAGCTTCCAAGTCGATTTGACATCCAAATCTCGGTTGAATCCGACTGGGTGGCTGGTCAAAGACCTAAATGTGCCCTAAACAACCCCTTGTTCACACTAAAAGTTGGTTGCATAATACCTTAAAGTTGTGCTATAAAAATAGGCCATGGGTGCACTACATCTTCAAGGAATTCATTTGTAAGGTTATGTTGTTGTTATTCTCTTGGTGAATCCTCTTTTCTCATCAAGAGCATACTAGCACCATTCCATTTGAGCTATTCACATCACCCTTTGAGTGAATTAGCTTAGAATTATTTCACCATTTCTTTCAAAGTTGTCAAGTTGTAGAAGAGCTCAATATTGGGGGTCCAAGAGCCCTCCCTTGGAGGAAGAAGGGACCCAAAGTCCCCCTTTCTCTTTGGTGTTTTCTTTTCACTAATACAATCATTTCCATTGGTGACATGAGACTTGTCTGTTTCTTGTTCTTATGTCCTTATGCACTATAGTTTAATTGTTTTTATCATTCCTAGTTTAACTCCTAGCTTAGTCTTTTATGCTTTATTCTTCTAACCCTTTCCTTTACTGTTGTCTTGCCTAGCTAACCCAACTAAGCTTGTAAGCACCTCTATTTTTCTCATTCTGGTGACAAAAGAGGCGCAACAGTTATGACTGTCTGTATATTTGTGGGTATTTCTTGTATATGCTACATGTGTATGTTTATGGTGATTTCAGTGTGAATCTGTGTATTTATAGATATATTTGTATGCCTATGTTTTATATATAATGCTTCCACAAGAGTTTTGTGTGTGGATATGTCTAAATCACATGTAGATATAAATTTATGTGACATAGCTCAGTTTGGATGCTGAGTATGTTACAGTATGTCCCGCACAGAGAATGTATGTTTTCTCTGGCGTAGCGTGGCCCGGCATGGATGGTCAGGGACGTTACAGAACAGTTTTAGAGCTAAGTAAAGCATCTAAGTGGTGGCATTTCCCAGCCTGTGGATGGTTGGTGATGTTACATAAAATATATGTACCATTCAATGAACTGATCAAGAACAGTGAATATAGAAATCGGATCATCAAAATGCTCAAGATGGAGCAAACTTCTGACACTTTGAACATACAAGATGATCATCCTGCCATCTTATGTGGCCCACATGTAGAGGAAAATAGTGATGTTGAAGAGGTCCCCCCTTTCTATGTCAACCTGAATATCCATGATATGACTCTGCACAATGCCATGTTGGATTCAGGAGCATCCCATAACCTGATGCCCAAGGTGGTCATGGACCAATTGGGCATTGACATCACAAGGCCTTACAAAGATCTTTTCTCCTTTGATTCAAGGAAGTTGAAATGCCTAGGCCTAATCAAAGATCTGGTGGTGTCTTTGTCTCAAATTACAGCTAAGAATATGGTCATGGATGTAGTGGATGTTGATATCCCTCCCAAGTTTAGAATGTTGTTATCTAGGTCATGGGTTGCAAAGTCGAAGGGAACTCTACAGATGGATATGTCATATGCCACCATCCTTGTCTTTGGTCAAGATAGGAGATTGTACAAGGAGTTTTTGCTCAAATACATGGTCAGTAACAAGGCCCAGCAGAATAACCATCCCATCTACTATGTGGAGACTGAGTTGGGTTAATCCATTTTATTCAATGATTTGTGTTTTGAAGAGAAAGGGCCAGAGATTGATATGGTTGTCAAAGACAAATCTGATCAGTAGATTGAGAAAATTTCAGAACAACAGGACAGTGCAGAAAATGAGATGTGGAGCATGAGCTTTCATGGAGTTGTTAGAAGAGAGGGGGTGGGAGTTGGTGTGTGGATTAATCCCCCCAGATTGGCTACAAAATTATGCTCTTATAAGCTTTCTTTTGATTGCACAAACATCATGGCTGAATATTAGGCATTGGTGTTAGGATTGAAGGCTTTAAAAGAAATGGGTGCTTAGAGGATAGTTGTTCATGGGGATTATGAGTTGATCATAAATCAGGTAAAGGGAATATATCAAGCAAATCACCCCATATTAAGAGCATACAAGAATACAGTGCTTGACCTTCTTGAGGAATTTTTAGAATATAGCCTCTCAGCAATTCCAAGGGGTTAGAATCAGATTTTTGATGCCCTTGCTACTTCAGCTTCAGTTTTCAAAATTCCAATATTTCCTAGCAGGGGATATGAAGTTGAGATCAAGCACATATCAACAGTGCCTGATAATATTAAGTACTGGCAGGTTTTTGAAGATGATAAACAAATAGAAATTTTCCTCAAAATGGAAGATGGATTTGAGAATTTAAATATTGATGAATAATATTGTGATGAAGAGATAGATGCAGTTGTGTTCACAAAGGATGTTTACTTCAAAAATCAGAGTTTTGGTAGAGATATAGTGCAGTTGAAAAGTAACATCATTCCCAAAGTCCTAGTCCCATTGGAGAAACTTTTTTATAACAATGATGTGGCCAGGAGTCCAAAAATTACAGTAAATGAAGGGGATGTTGAAGATTGCAACATTGGGACTCAAGAAGATCCCAAGATCATTAAGCTATCCAAAACACTCAGCCCAGAAGTCAAGCAAAGATACATCAATTCAATGAAATAATTCCCTGATTTTTTTTCTTGGAGATATGAAGATCTGAAAGTTTATGGCACCGAGGTAATTCAGCATGTGATCCCAATCAAAGAAGATCATAAACCTTTCAAACAGAAATTAAGAAGGATAAATCCTTTGTTGTTTCCCTTTATTGAGAAAGAGCTAAAGAAGTTGTTTGAATCAAAGATCATAATATCTCTGAGGTTTTCTAAATGGGTGACAAATCTGGTGCATGTCAGAAAGAATAGTGGAGAAATTTGGTTGTGTGTGGACTTCAAAAATCTGAACAGGGTGTCTCTCAAGGATAACTACCCACTGCCTAAGATGGATCAAATTCTACAGAAAGTTGTAGGTTCTTAGAATATGTCAATGTTGGATGGTTTCTCTGGGTACAATCAGATCATGGTGCACCCCAATGATCAAGAAAAGACAACATTCACAACATCATGGGGTACGTTCATGTATGACAAGATGCCTTTTGGGCTCATGAATGCAAGGGAAACATTTCAAAGGGCTATGGACATAGCTTTTGCTGATGAGAAAGACAAATTCATTGTTATTTACTTAGATGATATCACTGTGTATTCAGTTTCTGATGAAGAACATCTCAAGCATTTAAAAAGGGCTTTTCAGAAGTGTAAAAAGTTTGGCATTTCACTGAACCCCAAGAAGTCAATTTTTGGCACGGAAGAAGGGAAGTTGTTGGATAACATTATTTCAAAAGAGGGGATAAATATAGATCCCAGTAGAGTTGAGGGGATCTTAAAAATTGGCACACCCAACAAGAAAATGAGGCATTTCGACAAGAGGCATTGAACTACAAGGCCAAGTTATTACAACTAGAGCAAGAAAAAGTGAATTGGTCACAAGGACAGACATAATTACCAAACATGGTTGTAGTTGTACCTTCTATTGTAGAAGTTGGGCCAAGCACTAAAGGACTTGTCTAGGCTATGTCACAAGTTAACCTGAAGGTGGGAGAAATCAAAGGGCTAAAGGAAGACATAGAGAAATTGAAGCTAGAAATGAAAACAAAAGATGAGAGGATGGCTCAATTTCAGAAGGAGAATCAAGCTTTGCAAGAAAGGGTAGACAAGATGAAAACAAGGTTGAGAGGCAAAGGATTGTTACAGGGAGCCAAGCACATCATCTGGGATTCTATTGTAGTTGAAGTTGCCAAGTTCAGGGTGTACTTGAACTTCATCAATGATAAAGATAGCATGGCCATCACATCTAGAAGCAAGTGCACTGTTGTGAATGAGACCTTAGCAAAGAAACCATCAGAGTGGACCCAAAATGCCATAAACATGCTAAAATCCATCCCTACTGCAAAGATTCATACCATTGGGGTCAAATATAGGATTACATTGATCATCTGGGCCAAGAGGGTCATTTCCAAGCATAACCTGCTAAAATCAATTAAAACTAAGGCCATACAGATGGAGCAAAGTATACAAGAATTCAAGGATCTATTTGAAGTGTTGTTCATCAAAGGCCTCCCACTATTTTGGGATGGCAAAGGAAAATTTTATGATCAAGAGGAATATAACTCTCGCCTCGCTCAATGCAGAATGGATCACTCCAATTTTGAAAACCTGGAGAAAAACTTGAAAGGAGCAACCCTGGTTGAATATTTGATTACAAATTTTGAGATCTTGAATCAGTTCAAAACAGTGAAGATCGGACTACCAGTCATGACATATGTCTCTTGCATTGACCTGGAGATCCTAATCAAATAAATGGTGGATTATGATATCCCTTCTGACTTGCAATGGAAGGAGATAGTGTGGCTGGGTAAAAAAAGGTGTAGTTTTTCAGGAACTAGTAGATAATGCCCAGGTGTCACCAAATATGGGAGATCAGACAAAAGAACAAAATAGGACAAGTGGCAAAGGAAGAATCTGAAGAGTCGGAGGAATCAACAGTGGTTCATGAAACGTTTTTTTGATTAATCATTGTAATTGGTTCCCATACAGAAACTGTCATTTATAATTATTGTAATCAATTTTAGACGCTGAAAAGTTTCAGTTCATCTATTGTAATCGGTTTCTAACTTAAGAAACTCGAATTGTATAAATGTCAGAAGTTCCAAATGTATTAATGTTGGTAGAAGTGCAAGGGCACCTTTTTAGTTGTTCGGAATTCAATTGTAATTTTATGGAGCTGAATTGAATACATATGCAGAAGCTTTTGAAGTCTCTATGAAAAGATTCTAATGGTAGTGATATGAGTTTTGTCTTCTCTCCTTGTATGTATTTCCTGTGTTCTTTAATTCAATTTACATTGTCTTATGTTTAAATTGGATAGTTTAAAAGCCCATAATTCATCTTGTGATTCTCTTGGCTTAAGAAATTTAAACTATGTTAAGTTCTTCACAACTAATTCAGAATTCATTTCATTAATGCTCTGATGTAGTTACTAGTTTTATTTTTCTTCTTACACTCTGCAAACTACAATTTATAACTTAGATTCATCACCTCACTTGGCCTTTATCCTCTGGAGAGTTCTACTGGCCAGTCAGTGTTTTCATTCAATTTCATAATTTTGACTCCATAGCCCTAAGTGTCCCTCCCCTTCCTTTCCAACAAATTTATAAAAACCCCCCAAAACAACAAACCTAGCCATTGATTGACAAAGACACACCAAGTGACATGAGAGAGCCCTCTCTGAGCTGAGCAGGCTAGTACCCATCTCTAAAGTTGTTTTTTAGGTTACCTCTGTCATTTATTTATCAGCCGAACAAATTTATAGAGTGCTAACATATGGGAAAGGAAACAATTATCCACACTAATCAGAGGCCTCTGCAATCCATGTAGACACAAGGAAAGTTACAAAATGAATGCCATCATAAGTGGTCCGCATACATGCAACAATTCGACTTGAACATCAAGTACAACAAGGGCATCACCAACCATGTTGCAGACTGCCTTAGTTGACCCTTGGTTATGGCACTAACCACAATTATTAACTCTTGTGGGCTTGAGACCTCTAGGTGACCACAGTTATACAACAATGACTATGAATTTGTTGCTACCTTTCATAAATTGAGCGCAAAAAAGCTAGTTCCAGACTTTCATCTCCAGGATGGAATATTATGCCATATGGGCCACCTCTATGTTCCTTCAAACGAGTGCACAAATCTGATTTGGGAAGTTCATTACAATCATGTTGCAAGACACTTTGGTGTGGAAAAACATTGGTAGTACTGCAAAAATATTTTTATTGGTCGAAGCTTCGACAAGATGTCAGCAAGTATATAGATCATGCACAACTTGTGCCATCGCCAAACCTGCCATTAAGAAACAAGGCTTGTACACCCCTATGCCTACTCCAAATAGGCCTTGGGAGTCCATCTCCATGGATTACATGTCTCGTCTACCTTCAACCAATCATGGTAATGATGGTGTCTTCGTGGTCATTGATCGATTCTCTAAAATGGCAGTTTTAACACCATGTAAGAAGAGTATCACAGTCGAGGACACTACTAAGCTCTTCTTTGAACTTGTTTGGGTTCATTTCGGGCTACCGTAGACTATTAATTCAGATCGTGATAGTAGGTTCTTGAGTACATTCTGGTCCAATATGTGGTCATTGATGTTCCCAAGCTCACCAGATCAACTACCTTCCACACCCAAACTGATTGACAGACGAAGGTAGTCAATAAAATTATTATGAATATCGTGATAATGTACAACTCCAAACATCCTTGCACATGGGATGAGAGTCTTCCTTATGTTCAGCATAGCTATAATCGAACCCTTCATAGCTTTATTGGCCATAACCCTTTTCAGGTGTGCTTGGGGTTCCAACGATTGGCCCCAATTGATGTAGTTCTTCCCATTGCATCCACACATGAAGAATCTATCCATGTTCAAACTGAGGTTGATAAGTCAACCATATTTGTTGAATGGATTTAGAACATCCGCCAACAAGTCTATGACATATTCTAGAAAGCCAATGGAAAGTACAAGCATCCACATGACCAACATCAGGTTCCACACAAGTTTCAGGTTGGTGATAAGGTCTGGTTTCATTTGCAGAAAGAGAACCTTGCAAGACTCCATCAAAAGATTCACCCACTTCAATATGGTCACTACCCCATCACCAAGGTTGTAGGTGAGATGATTTTGAATTAAGTATTCCCCCATTCCTTGGCCTACATCCAGTCATTAATGTGGAGCTCCTTTGCCCATATTTTCCACCTTTACTAGACACCTTAGAAGTAGCTGAGCATTTGGCCCCTACAGAACTCAACCTTAATTGCCTTGAGCAGGCTACAATTAATCAAATCATGGATACACATATGAAAGGCACCCACCATAGAACATACAACTCCACAGAGTCATCAAAGCAGGACAACTTCTTCACTAAGGCAAGCGGCTCACCAAGAGCTAAATTTAGCAAACTTTTCCCCATCTAATAAAGGAAATTGATGCAATGGAGACCATTGCTTCTTAAAGGGGGAGGAATTATCCAGGTGGATATCAGTGGCCACCCACCTCTTCCACTAGCTCAACAGTTCTCTATCTTCTTGAAAAAATTTCTATGGTTTTTTGGGTCCCAAACTTTTGGGGTCATTTTGAGGCCCTAAATGGTATTTTTTGGTTGGACATTCGAGGGGCCATGGGATGTTGTTAGCCAAAAGTTGTAATCCTCATATATTTATTTCTAACAAGCTATTGTACGCCCCAAACAGATATCATATGAAAAAAATTTGCCTCTGAGAATTTGACGCATCAACAAACCACCTCGGGGCCGGCAATATTTTTTGTGTTTCATATTCTAGGGTTAGGGATTTTTCCTATGGGTAACTAGAGGAGATCATGTCTCATGGCCCGCAATGGAGACAATGATCTCAACCATGATGATGATTAGCATGTCCACAGATACCAACCCAACAACCCCCTCAAATTGACTTTTCTACTACAGATCAACCAAGCTCATCACATCCAGTCAAATAAGTGTATGGGAGATGGTAATCCAACATCACCATGAGGTATGTTAGTCCTTATTTCATGCGAGTTGTTGTGCTTAAATTACTAGGAATATGGATGAGGATCATTGGTTGAAGTTGAATAATGGATCATTGGCCCAAGAAGTTATGTGTGTTTCCTTGTTTCACCTTGGTGGCCACCTTCTATACCCTAGTCCTGTGTTTTCACCGCCCACGGACAAGGGGTACTACCGGGGGACCCTCACAAGGGTAACGTTATGTTCCCCACCATACCTAACAATATTCATCTTGGATCCTGTCACAGTGTACTAAACTTCAGTAATGGGGCATGGTCCATTCTCTCATGAGAAGAGGGGTTGAAGGCCTAGAGGTTGATCGTAGTTGCTACTAAGAAGAATAAAATAATGTTTCTAAAGAAAGAAAGGAATAATAGCAAAGGACTCACAAAAGCCAGTCCAAACTTGAGCTCTACCCTTTTCGTGCTCGCCCAGTCCCAAGTACTGATGTTATAGCTTGAAACCTTATAAAAGGGGACTTGCAAATATGATAAGAGGACAAAATAAAAAGGCAATAAAGGGGTTTGGAAAAAATAGTGCTTAGAAAGTGGTAACTCAAGAGCAAGCGCACCCTCCACAAAAGTGCTCATAGAAATGGACTCAATGACACCATAGGAATGAAGTAAGCCCAACACGTACAACTATCACACTTACTCTTGAAGGGTTCTTTTATTTCACTATTTCCCTTGGGACATATCCCTCTACCTAGGTTTTTTATTTCATTGTTTTCGTTGGCACACCTAATAGGGTTTGATGAAGGCCTTCCCATATTCAAACTTTCCAACTTACATAAAGTCCTAAGATGGTGTGATATTTGAAGGGGATACTGAGGTGAATTATTCATGTGGCTTATACCTTAAGTAATAAATTATTTTGCATGATTTAGCACTAACATATATTATGAACGATGGTTTAATTGATTTCATATTTTGTTTTGATTTGGATGCCCCTGACACGGTTCTCTGAAGGATGACCCATGATTTCACCCAGGACATTGTGCCTTTATTGTGGGATATGGAACGTGTGATGAAGAGCAGTGAGTCACCCAATGACTTGACACATTCATACATGGGTCTTCACATCTTCAAGACCTTGGAAGATGAACATATGGGCTTGATTTTGACAAATTTGGTCATGGTGGCACAGAGATGGGTAGAAATCCCACACCTTGGGCTCTACACCCCAGAGGCTATCTTACACTGGATGAGGGAGGTTGCACAAGGAGAAGATTGGATCACACATAGAGATGATGTACAACCCTCTCCTCTTCATATGCCACCCCTTTCGCCTTAGATGTTGGGCATTTATATGATGACATCATGCTAGGGTTTGATAGATGATGAGGGGGATTACTACGATTTGGATGCCAGTAATGAATTTGAGATGGATGTAGCATTCTTCCACCACCTTTTCACCTCAAAGGATGACACATGGTCTTGGAGAGCCCCTTCTAGCTCATTGGGGGCATGATGTCACCACTATGGCCATTTTTGTATTATTTTTTCATTTTTGACATCTGTAAAGGAAAATCTAAGGGGTCGGCCCCACTTAAGAGACATGAATTTTCATATTGGTGACATTTGGAGTGCCAGGTTTCCTTATAAATAAATCTAGCACTCCTCTTTTTTCCATCATCACTTCCTCACTCACTTGGAGTGGGGCAACTCTAAAAAAAATTGTTATTTCTCTCTCATAGTCTCTTCATCTCATGGGATATCTCGGAGAAGGATCTTTTGTGGATGTTCTTGCTTTCTTGGATGATTTATTTTTGCAACTAGGGTTTTTTATGACCTAACAACTTGGAGAAGTAAGTAATTTCTTCAATTTTATGTCATTTTCTAATGTATAAAGTGTTAATTACTATCTTGTTGCATGTTAATTTGTCTTGTTCAAACCCTAGGAAGGAGACATAAGTGCTTCTCTCCTTCACAAAGTTTTGTTGTCCAAGTTTTGTGAAATCACTCTTTGCTAGGGTTAAGAGCCTAAGGCCCAAGAGTTTTTTCACTTTAGGGTTTTAACCTTAGTCTTTGATCCTTGACCTAGTGGAATAAGAAGAAGGAAAATAGTTCCTAGGGCTCAAGAGTGTTTGCACCCTAGGAAGCATTTTCTTCAAGGTCTAGTCCTAAGGCCCAAGAGTGTTTGCACCTTGGGCTTTAGACCTCATCCTTCTCATTCATCTAGTTCAATCTTCAAGGTCATGCATGTTTGACTCCATGAGCCCTAGAGGACAACAACACTAGTATAGTTTTGTTCTTGTGGTGAAAGTAGCATTTAAATTTAATATTCTCTCTCTCTCAACTATCCTACTAACTTTTGTAATCCTATTCTTAGCAAACAAATGTTATTTGTTGTTGTTGTTACAAAATGTTGCTACAACCACTGAATTTTACTTTAATTTGTTTCATACACACTTGGAAAGGTGGATTAAACTACCAAAAAATTTCATCTATCAATTGGATAATATTGTACATGTTGACGACTTGATTTTCATGCTAATTTGCTACATTTTTTCTTACTTTTTCTTGTTGTGGTTCCAAAATATTAATTGTTGTTGTAAACCATGTGTACTGATGTAATTTGCAACAACCAATGCATTTATTGATCATTTAGTGTCTAAGAGATCATTTTGAGCTTCCTAACTTGGTAATTGACTATATTATGTTCTAAATTGTTTATTATATCGTACAGGTGAAATACTTACCTCGTTCCCTTTCATCTCCTCTCCTAGACCTAGACCTAACCATCAGGTGACCAAGATAGGGGGATGTAGGCTCATATAATCTTGCTATTTGATCCCTTGAGGTCACCAAAGAAGCTTTCCTTGTGTTGGACCTCTTTTGATCTAGGAGGATCTCCACATGGAAAATTCCTTCTTTGTACACCATGGGATAAATCATTAAAAAGTTTGATAAAAGGTGGCAAAGAATAATTAATGCTCATGAATGAATTAATTAAATTGTAAAAATGATTAATACTTAAAATGAATATGAGAAACTCATGTATTAGTCGTGCACATTGGAAAAATGATTAATGCTTGAAGTGAGTTTAAGAATCTCACGTATTATTTATTTAATTCTAAAAAGGGAAATTAGTTTTATGCGAGAATCCAACTCACAAATTAGTTTCTTAATTTTAAGGGGAAATTAGTTTCCTAGTCTTAAGGAGGAAGTTAAGGGTCTCATGAGTTGGTTTGGACTCTTCCTCACTTTATTACAAGTGGTTTCCTAGTATCAAGGAGGAAGTTAAGGGTCTCATGAGTTGGTTTGGACTCTTCCTTGCTTTATCACAAGTGGTTTCCTACTCTCAAGGAGGAAGTTAAGGGTCTCATGAGTTGGTTTGGACTCTTCCTCACTTTATTACAAGTGGTTTCCTAGTCTCAAGGGAAGTTAAGGTTGGTTGAGTAGCTTTCTCATTTTTGTCCTTGAGTGGTTATTAGTTTTCTCACTTTTGTCCTTGAGTGGTTATTAGATCCTAAATTTGTGGATCTTGTCTCCATGAATGTGGAGACTAAGGAAAATATTTAAAACCCTTCAATGGGAGAGATTTAGGAGGCCATATGTGGAGGCTCTTTTGGGGATCTCTTTGAGGAGAGAATCAAGCAATCATGCTTGTGGTTTGTAAGCCCCTTCATTGGGAGAGTTGAGCCCCCTCCATCGGGGAGAATGTAGTCCTTCTGGTGTCTGAAGAAATGTCACTTATGTGAGAGAATTGGAGCATGTGCCACATTTTGTGAGAATATTTCAGCCCTTTCATAGGAAGGATAATCAAGTGATTTGTATTCCAAGCGGATCCGGAGATGTAGCCAAGATGGCCTGGTGAACTTTGTTAACAACTCAGTGATCTCTTGCCTCATGTGTTGATATTTTGTCTCATGTTTTATTTCCACAATTATGTTCATTAATGCATTAAGTAATCGATTATGGGACTAACAACACATTCACCAAGTTATATTCAATTTCGATTCAAGCCTTCATAAATACATCTTTTCACCTTTGATATAATCAAGTTCATTAGATCCGAAATTGTAAATCTGACCTTTATTAAGTGGCATAGAACCAAAACAAGATTGGTAACAGTGTCACCCTGGTTTCAGATCAAGTGCTATCAGAGTAGGATTGACAGGTATTGCAAGTGTTGAATGCAAGATGGAAAAGACACTAAAGAAGGCACATCTCAATGAGCTATAGGAAATCAACTAAAGCATTCAAGCAGAGAATGTCGAGTTGAAGAAGATGTTGCGAGATGCAGAAGAAGAGAATCAGATATTGTGACTTCAATTAAAATCCATGAAAGAGGCTTGGGAAAAGTTGCAAGGTAATGAAGGCTTAGAAAATCCATCCCCCACACCTGATCCAGAAATGGTAACTGCGGTAAACAATACTTCTTCGGTTTCATGTTCTTCTCCTCATGATGATGATTTTGGTGCTTTTGAAAAGCACACTACAAGTATTGTCTTGAAGCTAATGAAGAAAATGGGATACGTTTAAGGAGGCCTTGAAGCCAATGTCTAAGGAATTGTGAATCCCATCGAAGTGGTGGAAATACCTTGATATGCAGGATTGGGCTATGTCATAAAGGAAGTTGGAGAATGCTCCAAAACCATAGAAGCAAGAGAGTCCTCAAGTGACAAGTCTGAATCAGTGCAGGCGGAGAGCACATCATACCTTTCTGATGATTTTGATTACTAGTCATCTCCAAAGGGAGATGAGCATTACAAAAGGGGAGCTCAGGCAAGTTCTCCTCACCAAACCTACACCAAAGACAACCAAGCAAGGTATAAAAATTCTCATTATTCAAATTTTCCTTTTGATTACAAGCAAATTGGCAATGTAAAGCAAATTTTGTGGCATAGAAAACCATGTACATTTTGCGGTTAGAATAACCATGTTGCTGCCAAGTGTTGGAAAAGAATGGTTTTGTACATGGAGGTTATGGAAACCAAGAAAAAGCCAAGACATGAAGACCCTTATCCACATCAGGAGAAAAATAAGGGCATGAAAACATGGGTAAAGAAGAACCGTTGCACCCATTGTAACAGGGGTGGACATGAGGAAGCCACAGGTTGGACACTCCATCCGGAGATGTGTCCCAAGAAAGACAAAGTTGGGCAAGCACCTATGAAGGAACCAATCGACGAAGCAGCTCAAAAAGGAAGCCAACTATAGGAAAAGAGACATCTCGAGAGGTAGAACATATTCATCTTGATGAATGAAAGGATGGGTAGACTTTTTGAGTTAGTTGATAGTGGCCATCATTGCAAATCACTTGTTTCTTCTAAAACCCCATAGAAGGGCACATTTGTAAAAGTGATGAGTAGCATCACTTATTCATGCAACATAGTGATATTTTAGGCCTTTTTTTAGTAGTTGAGCCATGGGGCTTAAAAATACCTCAAAAATCAAAGTGCCCAGAATTCGACAAAAAACACACCAAGTTGAAGATCTCGACGAGAGATTTCCAACTGTGCAAACAACACCTCAAATGAAGTCTGGATGACAAAGTTATTTGAAATTTTCAACAAATAGGGAAAACTAACGAAATTCGTATAGTGCTAATGTCAACATGTTGACGTGGCAACACGAGAGGCCGTCACGTTTCATCCGTACAGATGATGTGGCAAGTCGTACATGCTAATGTGGCAGTACATATGTTGACGTGGCAATATGAGAGGCTGCCATGTGTCATCCGTACGAATGATGTGGAAGGTCGTACGATGATGTAGCAGCTGACATAGAAGGCACAGTTGGTAGTACAGATGCTTACGTTAGCAGGACACATGACAACCCCAAAGCGTGACACATGTCACTCATTTTTGACATTTTCGAGGTACAGTTGGACGAATAGAAAAATGCCACGTGGCATCGTATGGTCGTGATGTGGCAGATGATTAGATGTTGACATGGCAGATGACTGGGTTTTGATGTGGCAGTACGGATGACGATGTCAGCATGACGTCGCATACTGATTGGGCGCTGATGTGGCAGTACAGATGGTGAGGTCAGCATGATGTGGCATGTTGAATGGGCATTGACATGGTAGTACAGATGATGATGTCATCATGATGTGGCAGATGATTGGGAAGTACGGTGGATGATGTCAGCATGATGTGCCAGGTCATACAATGAAGTGGCACTGACACACGCTGATGATGTGGTAGATCATACGTCGACTGGACACTCACCGTATAGTTGACTAGGTGCCACATGGGCCAATCACAGGCTACCACGTCGCAGCCCAAATTTTCCCAATTATGGGCACACATTTTGAGGTATAGGAGTATTTATTGTTGCAATTAATCACTGTGTGGCATGTAAATCGAGGCAGAGAGCCTAGAGGGTCCAGAAGTCACAGTGACGAAATTGGACGAAAGTACAATGATTTTTGCATGATGTTTCACCATGAATCCACTGGTGCAGTCTATTTTGTGATCTAAGTAGTAGATCTGAGGGGTCATGACATAAGCCCAAGTTTTCCACTAATGCTTTGGCATGCATTTCGAGGTAGGGGGTCCAGAAGTGACAATGACAAAATTGTATGAAAGTATAGTCATTTTTGCACGAATCCACTGGTGTAGTCAGAATTTGGATCCGAGCAACAGATTTTTGGGCTCATGGAAGAAACCCATTTTTGTCATTAATGAATGGCACAAACTTCGAGGTAGAGTTGCAGCTTTCAAAACAGGTCGAGTTTACAGTCAAAAGTTGTAGAATGACCAGACAAACCTGTTGGTGTTGTGTATGCCAAGATTTGAGAATCTGATTGAGCACTTTGTTATGGAAACCAATGTAAGTTTATGAATTTATGGTTTTTGCCTCTTTTTTTTGGAAATTGCAAAACAATGAATGTATGTTGTAGATTTTGGTGATCTTTAAGTGTTGCAGCAGGGCAACAAGGTCTGAATTATTGCAGGAAATTCATCATTTGATCCTTGCATGCAAACTAAGACCGTGCGGTAAGAGGCCATTTTGACACTTCGTCATAAGATAGTCATGTTTGCAGTCATTGGTCTTAGAATTGCGAGACGAGTGTGATGATAATGGCATTTTCCTTATTTATTATGTTGCACATGTTTGTAATGGGGGGATCAAAAACCACAGAGTTTCCCACTAGTGCACATTTGGGGGTATTCACCTAAATGTTAATGTTGTAAAAGGTTTTAATTAGCCACTCTTGAAAGTGATGATGAGAGTGAGAGGCATTTTGTTCTATGCCTAAACCTTGTAAGCCTTGTTGATAACATTGTAATGGATCTTATAACCACTATTGAGTGAGAGACATTGTTTTTCCTAAGCCTGTTGTTGCAACTTGTAATGGGTCTTGTAGCCACTATTGAGTGAGAGACATTGTTTTGCCTTGGCCTATTTTGAAAACAATGTAATGGGTCTTGTAGCCACTATTGAGTGAGCGGCATTGTTTTTCCTAGGCATGTTTTGGCAATAATTGTAAAATTGTCCATGAGTGTTTATAAACTCTTGGCAAGTATGGTATTGCTTTGAAGTTGTGATCATGTATGGTCAGCTATCGATATGCATTGATGCAAGTATCAGCATCAACATCCTCATTCTGAAGTACAAAGGTGAAGGGGAAGAAGGGTGCGGCCTTTCAGAGACATTTGTTACGCATATCAAGGAATCAACTACGAATTTGCATTGGTGAAAGTGTTGGCATCGACATCCTCATTCTGAAGTACAAAGATGAAGGAGAAGAAGGGTGCGGGTTGTCAGAGACATTTGTTATGCAGATCGAGCAGTGGGGAAGTGCATCTTGGAGTGTAAGACTCTTCCTAGAAGTTGGTTGCAGATATTCAATCTACAATTCCTCTCCATACTTTTGGAGTACCAAAAGTGCTTTTTGTGGGGAGGTTTGATCCAGGAGGATATCCACATGGAAAATTCCTACTTTGCACACCATGGGATAAATCATTTAAAAGTTTGTTAATAGGTGGAAAATAATAATTAATGCTCATGAATGAATTAATTAAACTTTAAAAATGATTAATACTTAAAATGATTATGAGAAACTCATGCATTAGTCATGCACATTGGAAAAATGATTAATGCTTGAAGTGAGCTTGAGAATCTCATGTATTATTCATTTAATTCTAAAAAGTGAAATTAGTTTTATGTGAGAATCTAACTCACAAATTAGTTTCCTAATTTTAAGGGGAAATTAGTTTCATAGTCTTAAGGAGGAAGTTAAGGGTCTCATGAATTGGTTTGGACTCTTCCTCGCTTTATTACAAGTGGGTTCCTAGTCTCAAGGAGAAAGTTAAGGGTCTCGTGAGTTGGTTTGGACTCTTCCTCACTTTATTAGAAGTGGTTTCCTAGTCTCAAGGGAAGTTAAGGTTGGTTGAGAAGCTTTCTTATTTTTTTCCTTGAGTGGTTATTAGTTTTCTCACTTTTGTCCTTGAGTGGTTATTAGATTCTAAATTTGTGGACCTTGTCTCCATGAATGTGGAGACTAAGGAAAATATTTAAACCCATTTATTAGGAGAGATTCAGGTGGCCATATGTGGAGGCTCTTTTGGGGATCTCTTTTAGGAGAGAATTAATCAATCATTCTTGTGGTTTTTAAGCCCCTTCATTGGGAGAGTTGAGCCCCCTCCATCGAGGAGAATGTGGTCCTTCTGGTGTCTGAAGAAATGTCACTTATGTGAGAGCCTTGGAGTATGTGTCACATTTTGTGAGAATATTTTATCCCTTTCAAAGGAAGGATAATCAAGTGATTCGCATTTCAAGCGGATCCAGAGATGTAGCCAAGATGGTCTGGTGAACTTTGTTAACAGCTCGGTGATCTCTTGCCTCATGTGTTGATATTTTGTCTCATGTTTTCTTATGCATGTTTTATTTCCACAATTATGTTCATTAATGCATTAAGTAATGGATTATGGGACTAACAACACATTCACCAAGTTATATTCAATTTGGATTCAAGCCTTCATAAATACATCTTTTCACCTTTGATGCAATGAAGTTCGATAGATCCGAAATTCTAAATCCGACCTTTATTAAGTGGCATAGAACCAAAAAATGATTGGTAATTGTGTCACCCCGATTTTAGATCATCTTTCCATCACTAAAACGAGGGAAGTCTCTACTTAGGTCACAATGGTAGATTCTTACAATTGTTACACAATATTGGGATCTTGTGGAGGGCTTTGCACAAGTACAAATCCTGTGATAACAAGCATATTTGTAATCAACTTTGTGAATGAGCGTAGTTGTCATCTCTTTCTCTTCAAAGATAAACTACAACCATTCTAGCCAATTTGCATTCTACAATACTCTACTATTTTCTTCATTAACAAAATCTGGGTTTCATTGTATTGTTGTACTTTCTGTATTTCTCTGTGTGTTCCATTTTGTCCTCAAGTAATCTAGATCACTCTTTCTCTTCCCAAATTTAGAACAATTATGTAATTTAAAGAATATCAATATATGTAAAATGTCAAGTGTTTCTATTCATAGTAGATTATTTTATACCACCTCTTCATATTGTGATCGGATTTGATTGGGGGGGTCAACATGTCTGCGATTTTTTTCAACACCGAAGAGCAGGACTGTGGTTGAAAACCTTCGGAAACACAGTTCGACGATGACCGATTTCTCTTTTTTACCCTCGGTTATTTCCTAAAATTGTTCCCTTCTTTATGTACGCTCCTGCTAACCACTGCAGCCTCTTAAGTGCCCCCTGTTCTCGGGCTACTAGGGGGCACGAGTCAGCAATGGAAAAATAAATGGACTTTACAACCCCACTCTCTTCCTCCGATGGTTCTGACCCTCCTCTGGGTATTTCGACAACTGGATTTTCGCCACTAGGCCAGCTCTTGCCTCCCGAGCCTTCGTCTCCTCTGATAGGAACCCTTTCATCTCCTCCCTCTTCCCTGCAAGGAGCGGACTCCTTCATTGGTTGTTTTGGCACCTTTTCTGACTACCTGGCTTCAAATCCTCTCACTTCTGATAGTTTCCTCTCTGTCTGTGGTTATCCCGTTGACCTTGCCTTAGACTGGCTTTCTCAGGAAGAAGAATTTTTTCATCATACCGTCCCACCTTTGCGCCCAGAACCTGTTGGTAGCGGGTCGGTGGAGGAAGGAGCACAGACTTACAAGAACTCTTATCCGGAACTTCGTCATAAGGAGTCGGGTCACACACAAAGTTTTCATGTCCCACCAAAGGGTTTTATCTCGGCCCACTTGGATGTTGAAGAGCAGCGAGGGTTTCCTCTAGATAGGAGGGCACCTACATTGGAGGATATCCCAAAGGTTATGTGGGACGACAAGGGTTTTTACAGAGGACAACACAAAAGAAAAAGGAAAGAACCATCCTCCAAAGGGAAAGTGGGCAGTCTGTTACTCAGACAAGAAGTTGGTATGAACAATGTGGTGCATATGGCGAACCAGACACTGGTTTGGGGGGCCAGTGGCAGAGTTTTTTCCCATAAAACCATATATTCATGGAGAAATTCAGCTTGGAAAGAAGATCTGGGTTATACTCATGAAGTTATTGAATTAAGTCGAAATTGGTTTGCCTTCCAATTTAATCAGCCAGAGGATACTAAATGGGTGTTGGGGATAAATTCGAGTATAAATTCCTCCCCCCTATTGTTGAAGTCGTGGAGCCCTCTTTTTGACGCATCCAAGGAAAAAATGGACAGAATTCTTGTTTGGGTCTGACTGCCAGACCTTCCTCTTCAGTTCTGGTCTCTGGATTATTTCAAAGCAATTGGAAATTTCCTGGGGGAATTCCTGAAAGAAGACCACTCCTTTGAAATTACAAAACAAAGGAAAATAACGAGTATCCTGGTCAATATTAATGTCAGGGAAGGGCTAGGAGAGGAAATTTACCTTACTTGGTAGGGTTATACACATACATAATTACTGGACTATGAGAATGTACCCTTTAGATGTCGACGTTGTCACAAGTATGGGCACCTGGTGGATTCTTGCCACCTTCCTTTAAGAATAAGAGGGGATTCTTACTATAGAGAAAATTTAAATTCTTCCTCCCCAGTCCACAACAGGAGGCAAGAAGTAATTTTGGGAAAGACTACTCCAACTTCGCCAGAACCGGGTCACACTATAGAGGTTACAGTTGAAAAGGATCAACTGGATCACTCGCCACCCCAAGAAAGGACGACAGAAGGGAAACTGGAGATTATTAACACTTCTTCACCAATCCCAGACTTGTTGAATAATCGATCTTCGGGTATTTATCCTTGTCCCCTCCCCCCTATTAATGTTTTAATTAATAATCTATCATTAGAGGGTAATGATTGGACGGAGGCTCTAAAAAACTTATCTCTTAATACTGCCTCCATAAATTGTCCTGCAGCCAAAGAGGAAAGATCAATTGATCCTCCCCTTTTGGAGGCCCCTCCCCTCCTACAATACTCTACATCCTCGAAGAAAACTCTTCCTCCTCCTCTCAGTCATTGGAGTCCTCTTCTACCTATTATTTCTTAACATCCTAGTCAAAAGCCACAGGTGGACTGGGAAAGGAGGAAGTTTCCTCCCTTTACAGGGGAGGATGGGGAATAAAATCCTTTCTTTCTAAAGCACAATCAAAGGCCAGATTGGATCTTTTGGCTGGAACACAACAAACTATTAAACGGGCACTTAGAGCAGCGAAGCCCCGGAGCAAGGTTTCGTTATGAATATCGTGTACTTTAACTGCACGGGTTTGGTAGAAGCCCACAAAAAATCTTCCTTAAAAGGGTGGTCATCACAGAACACCCAAACTTTCTGCTTCTTCAAGAGACTTTGGGGTTTGGGGAGGAGATAAAATCGAGCCTGGAGTGCTTACTACCTAGGTGGAGTTTCATGATGGTAGATGCTTTGGGCAGATCTGTAGGTTTGGCTACTAGATGGAACACTCACAAAGTCCAAGTTATCAACACTTGAGGTTTGGCTATTTACTTAACATCTATGGACCTTATCTGAACAGGAAACTTTACTAGGACACACTCCTCAAAAAATATTTCTTCAATGAGATACTTATTTTAGGGGGGGATTTAAACCTCTCCTTAGGTCCCTCAGATGTTTGGGGGGACAGTGTGAGACCTGATCCACTGGCGGATTACTTTGGAAACAAATTCATAGAATCTAATCTAACAGACCTAGTTCCTCCTTCCCTCAAACCTGCTTGGAAAAACAACAGGACTGGATCAGTTGGAGTGGCAAAAAGGCTAGATAGCTTTCTAATAAATTATTATCTTCTGAAAAACTCCCTGACCATCAAGCAGTGGATAGGCTTTGGAGGGTTGTCAGATCATCATCCTATCTTTCTGGATCTCAGACAGGGTTCTGAAAAACCAACCAACCCTTTTAAATTCAGCAAGACATGGCTTGAATATGACTCCTTTTTTAATTTAATCAAGGAGCATTGGATTCCCTTTCGATAAGATATGACACATTCAACAGCTTATCAGTTCACTGAAAATCTAAGAAGGATCAAAGAAATAGTAAAACCTTGGGCTTTCCAAAAAAGAAAACTAGGAGCTAAAAGAAATCGAACTTGAACTTAAAAGGTTCTCATACTAAGAAGTATATATTTTGAGCACAACAGAGTCAAAAATCAAATTACTACAGCTGGAAAAAAAGAGGATAAAATTTATTAAAGAAAAAGAAGAAAACTGGAGGTTAAAAAGCAAAGTTATATGGTTGGAAAGTGGAGATGAAAACACAAAGTTATTTCAAGCCTATTCCAAAGGAAGGGAAAATGTCAATACCATTTGGCATTTAAAATATCAAGATGGAAACTTGGAAACTTCCTTTGAACGGTTGTCACTACTAGGAAAAAACTACTTCCAAAATCTCTTTAAAGCAAACAGCTAAGCTACGATTGAGGAAGTAGTCAAAGTGGCACAATTTTTTCCCAGATTTTTGGAAGAAGAAGAAAACCATTTTTTGATGAGAAAAATTACAGAAAAAGAGATCCTAGAAGTTTTGCACAGTTTCCAAAAATATAAAAGTCCAGGCCCAGACGGTTGGACTATCAAATTCTTCCTGGGATGCTATGAGATTATAGGAACAGATCTGCTGAAAATGGTAGAGGATACAAGGATTTCAGGTCGTATCCCTCAGAGACTTAACTCCACCATTGTTCTCATCCCAAAAATGGATAATCCAGAGACTTTGGATGAATTTAGACCCATCTCACTATGTAACTATGCTTATAAAATCGTATCCAAAATTATAGCCCGAAGGTTCAAGAAAATCCTCTCAAAGAATATTTCGGAACAACAATTTTAGTTTTTGGAAGGGAGACAAATCCATGAAGCTATAGGAATACCACAAGAAGGTATACATAGCATGAATACCAGGAATTCAAAAGGGGCAGTTCTTAAAATAGATCTCTCAAAAGCCTATGATCGAGTTAGTTGGTTGTATATTCAGTTATTATTGACTCACTTAGGCTTTGAACTTCCTTTCATTACTTGGATCATGATTTTTCTCACCACAAAATCCTTTGTAGTTTTAATAAATGGCTCGACATCACCCTTTTTCTCTCCAGAAAGAGGGCTCAGACAAGGCTGCCCCTTGTCACCACTCCTCTTTCTCTCGGTAGCAGAAGGACTTAGCAGAGAACTCTCACAAGGTTGAGTTTAATCTCTAATACACAAGTTGATCTTAATCGCTCATGGGCAGCAATTGAACAAGATATAAGTGCCCAAGAACATTGGGAATCTAGGAAAAGACAGCATAGGAATCAAGCATAGATTTATTTTTTCTATAGTTTTGATCTTATTTTCATTACCTTAGACCCTCGTATTTCTAAGAGAAGAATAGGTTTATCATCGGAAATTAATCCTATAGCTAAAATAGGAAGAAGGAATATTTTGTTGTCAACCCAACAAAGTGCTCTAAGGAGAACTTTGTCGTATTCATCTTGTTCTTCTTTCTCTCCCTTACCTATCATTCACAAGATGGCATCTAGTGGTGGCTCTGGTGGCACAAGAGGTGCTTCTTCATCTCAATATCCGGCGGCGTCAATGATTGGTAGCTTATATAGTCACCAAGTCCCTATCCAATCTACCACAAACCCTGCCAAAGTTATTAAAAAGTATGGACTTTTTTCAGTTTGAAGAAGATGCCACAACTACCCCATGGCATGTTTCCTCCCCTCTTAACCTAGCACTTGCTACTCGTCCACTTCCTAAATTCAAAGAGCATCTCCCTAGGTTTTCAGGGAATAACATTGTCACTATGAATGAACACTTGGTGTCATTTTCAAATGCCTGTCACAACATAAGAGCCAATGATAATGATACTTGTATGCGCTTATTTGTGAATTCCCTTGAAGGAAGGTTGTGGTTGATTTCTTTGATCTCCCTCCTAAGATTTTATCTACTTGAGAGGATTTATTCTATTGGTTCAAATATACCTATGGGTAATCCAAAATCCCAGTCGAGCAGTTATGGGAGTACAATAACATCGCTTATAAGGATGGTGAGACTATCAAGTCCTTCAACTTGTGTTTCACCAAATTATACAACCAAATCCCTGAAGTCATTCGCCCTCAAAACCAAGCCACTTTCATGCATTATTATAATGCATTACCTTCCCCCTATCATCATAGGCTTGAGGAAAAAGACATTGATAACCTTGGTTCCACTCTGCACACTTGTTTAGAGTATGAAGAACAGCTTGAAAGAACAGGCCTTCCTAAGGGAGACTCAGTTAAAAAGACGGACATGTCCACCCTCTTACAGCTTGTACAAGACATGAATAATCGAATGATAGCATATGAGTGGAAAGGAAATGTCCCCTATCTTACCCCTGGAGCTTCATCTTCTTCTACACCCCCCTTTATAAATCCAAATGAAAATAATTTTCATCCTAAAACTATCATGCCTCATAGTTGGTTTAAATTTTGCAAGGAACACCATGAGGAAAGTACATGTGAGGTGAATAAGAGTGCCAAAGATAAAATATTTGGTAAGAGTCCTGAAACTACTATCATTGTCCTAGACTTTGTAGAGCCAGAGAATGTCATGATCATATATACTAGGAATAAATCATATGCTCCCAAAAGAAAATATGATCCTCCATGCACTTCTTCTAGCCCAAGCTCATCTTCACCAGCTGTTATTGTTCAGATTCATAAGGCTCCTGACAGTCAAGGAACTACCTCCCCTCTACCCTCTTCCAAATACAACATTCTAAATCAGTTGGCCAACATCAAAGTAGATGCAACCCTCTTGGACATGGTTGTCGTCCCTGAACAATAGAAGCATCTAAAAATTTTCATGAAAGGAAAAGATTCCATTGTATCCAACCTATCTAAATAAGTAGATGAAGAGGATTCGTCTGTAAATAAATTAGGTGTACATAACTTTAGAAACCCTGTAAAAAAAACCTTGTTTTATATTTATGTAACTATTATGGATAAGATTGCCCAGTGTTGTCTCATTGATGGTGGTTCGGGCCCAAGTGTAATGTCGAATATTATTATGGAAGAGTTAGGTTTATCTTGTAAAAATGAAAATGCTAGACGCATGCTCTCTTATAATAGTCTACAACAAATGACCATAGGTGAAATCAAGGATGTGACCTTGGTTTTGTGCGCGCACCCTAAAATAAGGACAACCCTTAATATTCAGGTAATTGATATGCCAATGATTAATTACTCGATCATATTAGGAAGAGATTGGAAAGATTTGATGGATGGATACCTCTCACTCGACGGGACACACTTATCCGTTCCTCAAAATGGTAAAAACATCATAGTCCTAAGAGAGGGGAGAATTTCACCTTACATAGAAAATATCCCACAACCTAATGTGAATTATATCAAGGAGGACCTAGGAGTGTATTCCATCTTTGTTGATGAGGAAAACACTACCTTGGAACAAATCGACTTAGATGATGGGATGTGGCATATGCACTTTGATTTTTCATGCTACAATGAACGAAATGGAGCTGGTATTATCTTGTACTCTCTTGTTGATCAGGGGATCAAATTTTGCTCAATTTTCAAAGGGCTCGGAATGCGACGAAAACAGTTTCATTGCGTTCGTCTCGTCTTCCTGATTCCGGCGGTATATTTACTTTCTCAAACGGAGTCCGTATGGAGAAGATATCGTGATCTGTTCGCCAAGGCAAATAGGCAAAATTTTGGATGCTGACTGTACCTGTCCGTATAGTCCGTACGGTGACGTGGCAGGGCCGTACCATCCATACGGTGACGTGGCAGGTGGATGGCGTGGCGTGTTTTTATTGGTCGATTGTTGGCGAGTGGCGTGTTGACACGTGTCCGGTTTATGGCGAATAATAAGGAGACACGTGGCCCAATCCCTGGGTGCCACGTGTCCCCCCTATTGTATGGTTATATGTAAAATTTCTATGGGAGTCCGCAGGGTTCGACCCCCGGACCTCCCCCATTGCTAAAGACTTGACCAAACCTCCACTAACCATTATGCCGCCGCATGAGCCTTGTTAGGTTTATGGCAATTTATATATTTAACATTGTTTTATGTTGAATACGGAGGGGGGTCGGGTCGGGGCTTAGCCCCGACCCATAGTTTATTTAACACATAAACCATTGTAATATGGCGCGGATTTAAAATGCACGGACCCAAAGTTTATACCATATATATATTGTAACGGTTACCATATATATATTGTAACGGTTATGTCAATATATAATGTGCGCGGTTGTATATTGCGCGCGTGTTTTGTAACTTAGCCCATGGTTACCATATGACCCCGAGTGGGAGAACGGGGTACACCATTGCACGGTTCAAACGGTTAAACCACTTTTACGCCCAGCCTTTGGTCATATGTGCCATACGCCCAAGTGCCGAGGCGGTTAGGGGCTGGAGGCACCTTAATCGTCCTACGGTTTGCATCGTTGGCATGGTTGCGCCCGGTGCTGGGTTTTTTGCTCTTAAATGAGCGTGTGAGCCAGGTTTGCTCAAGGAGGGTACGAATTGTAGAACCAAAGACAGTAAGCTTGAAGAGGGAGACTTCCAGGAGGCCTAACTTCTTCATTTTTCGACCGATTGAGGTGCCGAAAGAGCCCAGACAGGGGTTTTGGGACGCTGGGAAGCCATTGGAGCAGTCGGTTTGTCATTTTGAGAATTGTAAGGCATGTTTTTTAGCACTTTGAGAAATTTAATAATAATGATCCATTGGAAGCTGAACCAGGAGATGTAGCCCGGAGAGGGGTGAACTCCTTTATCAAGTTGTTGTGTTTATGTGTTGATGTTCATTGTTTATGTTGTTGTCTATGTGTATTTCACATAAGTAATTCTTAATTTATGTGTTGCAAATTTATCCTGTTGCTTTAAACACATAACATTAACTTGCAATAAGTTTTCAAGTTTTTCAAGTCTTCTTCATTTTTAGATCAAGTTGGTATCAGAGCACTAGTTTTGAAGACTTGATTGTTTGCAAGTTTTGTTTCTGATGCTCACAAGGTTGAAACTCACAAG
>SNQJ01S0006767.1:360450-380351 GCA_010110895.2 Picea sitchensis | reverse complement strand
GGTTTTTTCGAGATCTTGTGACAAGTGCCAGAAATTTGCTGGGAAAGATCGCCTTTCAACCATGCCTTTACAACCTGTCCTCCCAGACTTTCCTTTTTCAAAATGGGGTTTGGACTTTATTGGTCCTATTAATCCCTCGTCTTCAACAGGACAAGTCTTTATCTTGATAGCCACAGACTGTTTTATGAAATGGGTTGAAGTTGTCCCTCTTAAACATTCAACGGATGAGCAAGTGATTTCTTTCCAATGAAAATAATATTTTTTCCAGGTTTGGTCTTCCTTTGGAAATTATTACAGGCAATGGTCTCGCTTTTATTTATGCTAAGATGACCCAATTTTTAGCTAAGTTGGGGGTTAAACATTTTACCTCATTATCTTATTACCCCCAAGGAAATGGGCAGGTCGAGTCTACCAATAAGAATCTGGTAAGAATTATCAAAAGGCTCATCGAAGATAAGCCTCGTCAATGGCACACTCTCCTCACTTACGCCCTTTGGGAAGATTGAACTACCACCAAGGTGAGCACTGGTTTCACTCATTTCCATCTCGTTTATGGTCAATAAGTTATTCTTCCTACTGAGGTGGAAATTTGCTCCTTAAGGTTAATGCTACAGGTCGAAGAATTAATGTTAGTGATTGCACTCCTTTCTCAAAGAATGAATGCACTTTTGGATTTGGAGGAGAAAAGGACATTTGCCTTGGATAAAATAAAAAGAAGATAGCAAATTGTTAAAAAATATTTCAACAAGAGCATTAAAGTTGTCAAATTTAAAGTCAACAAGAAGGTATTGTTGTGAGATTCAACCCACGCTGATACAGGAAGACATTCAAAGTTTCAAAAATTATGGTTGGGTCCTTTTACAATTGATTTTGTCCTAGGTGCAAATTCTTATATTCTAACGGGCTTACAAGAGTGATTGTTTTCATACAGCACTAACGGTTCCCACTTAAAACATTATGTGGAACCAACTTGAAGAGTTTAACGTTGCTTGGATTGTTCTGTATTATAGTAGTTTTTATTTCTGCTTTTACAATAGTAATTTTTCATTTCTTCTTATTTCAATTTTGTTGTTTCATTTTTGTTACGACATTTCTTGCTTTTTGTTCTTTTGACTTCATTTTTTGTCAAGAATAAAATGTTGGATCATTTTTTCCACAGTGATGCTTCTGCAAAGTATTGTTAATCAATAAAAATCAAGATTACACAGTTGTCATGATGTTCCCCTTGAAGGCATCATTGAAATTGTTATATGCTTTCATTGTTGGTTTATGAGATAGTTGGTTTATCCCGCTTCTACTTTCCTTTTCTTCATCCATTTCGAGATTCAAAAGAGAAAGTTCAGAAAAAAAAATCTCCTTGAAGTCAAGAACAATTTTTAGATGAATGATTATGCTTACAGGGATAAAACCCCCTCATACTTAACATTTTCAATGAGTTATTCCCAAATTCCCGGTCATTTTTCCATTAAATCCACTCACTTCCCCCTGTTGCATAATCATTTTGATTTATATCTTCTTGATCTAATGTTACTTGGTCTACGAAACCATACATTCTGAGTTCTTAATCTGTTGGAAACAGATTTCCCTCTGGAGTCGCCAGTTTGTTGACTATTAAAATCGTAACGATGAATTCCGCTCACAAAGTATTTCTAAGACCCTATTATTTAACCATGCGAATATTATAAACTAGTAGGTGGGACCCCCTTGTATACTAGAGGCGCAAGGATATACATATTATACATGTTGTTTTGTTGTTTTTTATGTTGCCTACACAGTCCTACATTTTTTGCGATGTGGTCTTGGTTTATTCTGACATGATAATAGGTGGATGATGCATTTTTGTGGAATGCTTTTGCGATACAAAACAATTCTATGGTTATGAGGAGCATGTTATTTACAATTGCTATGATTTTGCCTTGTCACTAATCCTTATGATCGATTACCTAGCCACATATATGCAAGAGATATTTAATCATATCATAATCAAAACAAAGAAAGAAAAACCTATGAAAAATATCCTAAAGGGAAAGAAGTTATATGTTAGAGCTATGATAAAGGATTATATGCAAGTTCGAATGGAAAAGTAAAAGGATGTTAGTGTTAGTCCTAACTATTATGATATTGTTGGTTAGTGAGCTATGTGAATTTCATTATATATGAATGGGGCGCATATATCATTTCAATATGTATTATGGCAAGGGTTAACGTGTAAATGATATTGGGTGGTGCACTATGCAATGGATATCGTTGCAGATTTCACAATGGTTTGGAATTTAATACATGGTTTAATTGTTGGTGAATGTGATTCTTGTTGGGTTGTCTCGTACTTCAAATTGAATAGGCCAGGTGATGGAAGCAACGTGAATTTACTGCACGTCACTCCATACTCCCCCTATCGGTCCTCACCCTAGCATTGTTCCATTGTTGCATTTTTTTCTCTATTGGTTGTGAAGCTCCACATTTTCAGGCTCTTGGAAGAAGGAAGGCTCAACCAACTCACCATTTAAGCATTTTTCCGCAGGATAAGATTCTTTAACAGAGGAAGCCATGGCTAAAATAATAGGGGCAGAGGGAATTGGAACAGAGGCCCTAGAAGGTCAAGATTTTCGATACATTTTGATTCAGATCCACAAGAGTTAAACCAAATATTCCAAGTTGTATTTTTCAATTGGATTGGACAAGGGGTAGTCCAACCTAGGCTAGAAAGGCCTCCCTTCCAACCCCAGGATGTCCCTCGTATACATGTTCCCCCTCATGTTTCATTACAACCTGAAGTCCCTAAGAATGATGGATGGAAGGAGATTGTTCACCCAGCAGTCTCCCAACATCGTGGCTGGCCCAATTTGTCTCTACCTACTCCTCCTCCACCGGTTAACCCAAATTTCCAAATTGCTAGTGCACACTCACCTATACAGTCTTCCCACGCAAGTAAGAGACTCAAAATCGAAGCCCACCACACGCATGATAAAGCAAAAGCTGTTGTTTCCCCCTCCTCTCCCTCAAGTGATTTAGCCAAATCAGTTTCATCCTACATGCACTTGAGAGATGAATTCTCTCATGTTATCAGTGAGATCAAGCCTAAAGGCTCCACACATCCTAAATCTAATTCAAAAAAGTCAAAGGGAGACAACAACAACAAAGGGAAAATTTCCTCCCAAAGTGGAAAATATGGTTTTTGAGTATATTTTGTTATTTGTTGTTGAGAATAGTTGACTACTGAAGTTTTTGGACATCATACTATTTTTGGATATTTTGGATATTACATTTTTGGATATGGTTTAAAATATCATTGATATTTAATTTTCAAATTATGAGAATGATGATGGGAGGCACAAGGAGGGATGTGTTGATTGATTGACTAGTTATGTTTATTTTTGTTAAGAAACTAAAGGGAGTCACAAGGGGTCCCACCTACTAGTTATTATTTATTAAAGACCCTTATTATTATTATATTAATTCTTCCCCTAAACTAAACGATAGTTGAGTTTTAGTTAACTTAACTAAAAGAGGTAGTTGAACTACCCCAACTAATTTTGATTGCTTAAAGGCAGAAAGAGAAGGAAGAACAAAAGGAGAATAGAAGGAGAATGCATACTAAGGTTTGATCTGGAATTCGATTGAGATAGTTCAGTTTTCATTCATTCTTTAATTCATCAAAAGCCTAATTCTCTTTTATGAAAGCAGGTTCCTACTGTATACAGCAAGATTCAAGGCTGAATTATATCATTCAGACACTTGTTTTCAGAGGTGTTGATCTATCTTTGATAGTCTGTGTAGACTTGTATGTTTATGAATTAAATTTCATGACTTATAAAGGATATTGTGCAGAGTCAAGTGGGAAGAAATATGTGGCAAGTTGATCCAACTTTTAAAGTTCACTTTTTTACTTTCTGTCAGAAGTCCTTTTGTATGGTTTTCATCGGGGATATCTAAGTCTGACTTTGGTCCAAACTCCCTCAGGGATTTTTGTAAAGAGAACGATTATTTTGATTTCTTAGAATGAAATAAGAGATTACTATTCTGTCTCATCTGTGTTAATATGTGACTTGGTATTTTTTCTTTTGTCTCCACATTTACTTTTGCATCTGTTATATCTAGAAAATTATATAAAAATGTTGAATTTTACAGCAATCTTCTATCTTTAAAAAAATCAGCCTAAGCCCTTCTAACTAATACTTGTGGATTAGGAAGAAATTTTTTAGGCTATAAACATAGGGTGATATTCCCGTCTATCTTGCCTTAGCCAAGCAAGATATGAAAATGCTTAAGTAAGATTATTTCATATCTTTTCCTCAACAAGTTGGTCTTCATGCTTTTGTGTGTCTTGTTGTTTTTATCATGTCAAACTATTTTCCTTCATTTCTCCCTGCTTTCTTCTCTTGCTTTATTCTCTGTTTAATTTATCTAATTTATTCTTCTTACCACCCACTATACTCCTTAATGCACCTCAACTACGCACTCCTAAGCCTTCCTTGTCTTCCTTCTTCTTCTTCTTATGTCCACATCTTCCATACTTCAGATTTTTATGAATATAATTTCCACAATGCATATCCAACAGGTCCCTAACACTCACATGTGGCTCGTCTCGAGCCACTCATGCCATTGTGTCATAATTTTCAACTCCTCCATCAATTTTTGGAGGATCTCCCTGGTTGTATGTACCTCTTTCTTCACTATTGCTTATTTACTCAAAATATCACCCACGATATGTGTTTTCAAAGTTGTGATCTTCTCCCCAGTCTACTGCATTGTGTTGACAATTAAATTAGCAATGAAGTTTGGCCCGCAAAGTATTGCTAAAGCCTATTATTATAAAAGCTAAATAATACTAGTAGGTGGGACCCCCACGTTATATGGAGAGAAAGTCTGGTGTTCATTCGATACTAGTCGACACTACTTTCATGGCTGGTGATATCTTGCTTTATTGGATAATGGATCAGGCATATTATATAGGGTTCCCTTGATGTTCCAAGATCAAGTTATACTGAAATTTTCCAGGGTATCATTGTTGATTGTTCCTAGATCTATTACTTGTGGCACCTGCGACAAACACATGTTAGTAATAACAAATAGAAAGAAGCTAAAAGAAGAAATTGTCCTATGCTAACATGCTATACTATATGCATTGAAAAGGATTGTGGCAAATCCTAGCTAACATAGGATATCCATGTGAGTTATTAAGGTTGTATATAGCATAGTTGGTATGCATTTCTGCATAATAGAGATGGTAATATGTGATACGGGTGGTGCTCTTGGAAATTAAAGGTTGTTGGTTCAAGGTGGATGATTTGTTGGATTAGTAGTTGGCGCGTACTAAGAATTGAATGAAATTGAAGTATGTAAGTGATGTGCATTTATTGCACATCACCTTTACCAATATGTGATACGGGTGGTGCTCTTGGAAATTAAAGGTTGTTGGTTCAAGGTGGATGATTTGTTGGATTAGTAGTTGGCGCGTACTAAGAATTGAATGAAATTGAAGTATGTAAGTGATGTGCATTTATTGCACATCACCTTTACCCTTACCGTTGGGCGCCACTATGGTCAGGCTATCTTCCAAACATTATTGTTGTGGTTATGCTCTGATTTCTCAGCAGGGAGGAACCGCTCGTCCAACTCGTGTTTTAAAACATTTGATTACAAGTATGTTCTCTTTTTTTTGGCCCTTCATGAATCTACTCTGGTTACAAATTGGATATTGGCTCAAGTGTATTAGCAGTGCTCTCCTTAAGTATTGTGGCTGTGTAAATGGTGATTGTGATAAAACGTTGATAATTCTCTTTGAAATGAGATTGAATTCATAGCATTACTGGTTATCCTAGGGCGTTAGCAGTCACAAGAGATCTTTGTTATCCTTGATGGTTTTCTTAGAAGATCATTGTTGGTCTTGGTGGGATATCTTCACGTTTTCGCATTGTTGTATTAGGTTTGTGGGTTTTATGGGGTTTAAATTATTGAAGCACTAGCATCACCACGCATTGTACATATGGGAAGTTGATTGATTTCACCACTAGTGGTCACGAAGTGGGTTTTCCTATTCTTAATCATCCATGTCTTCATCATTGTGTGGTAGTTGTTTGATCGAAAGGCATGAGGGTTATACCCTGCGTGCGTTAAACAACATTTTCCATGCCAAGTTAGAGCCTCACCTCTTGTTATGGCCTCTGTCGTGGAATTGTTTCTTGTCCACAAACAAATCATATCCCTCTTTGTGTGTACACCTTTGGCCCTAAATTTTCACCATTACGAGGAATTGGATGTGTTCCTCCTGTGATGGCTATCGAGAAAACCCTAAACCCCCCAGTCTGGAGTTTTGTAGAGGAGATTGTCGTGCCTGTCAATTTTCTTCGAGTTATTGTGGATTGAATGTATGGTCGATCACTTTGAATACGGATTCGCCCAGTTGGTCGTATTGAAGTCATTTTGGTTGGACGTTTAGTTACTGTCTATGTGATAATAATGATAAACCCTACATTGTCAATTGTACTTTCGAAGTATACAGTCACCCTCCTTATGTTAATAACTCAGTATTGTTAATGGAGAAGGCTTATGCCCGATCTGATTTGATGCGTGGCTATGTGTAGTTACCACAGCTTGTTTGGTTGATTGATTTTCTACAACATTGATGAATTGTTTCGTTAATACACAATCACTAGTAATTGCACTAATAATTATTTGAATGATTAGTTGGCATTGGTTGCAAAAGCTTGATGTTGCTCATGCATATCACATGTGTGAATGGTGTTTTTACAAATGAAATAATGGGCATGGTAACTGTGGTTTCCTTGGGGATGAATGACCATTGAGCCGGATCACTGTAGAAATTGTATCCATTGTATCCTTATGATCGTTCAATGGTATGAGTCTCAGTTCGCACAACATAGTTGATCACAGTTGGACTAAATCGAAGTCATATTGTGTTATTAATGACTTAGCATGATGGGTTGATTTATTATTGTGACTGTGTGTTTGATTTGTTAAATGGAGATATTGCATCATAGTGTTTTGATGACTGCGCATTGCGTATGATATGGATAGCTTGGTTTCTCACACTCAAGGATGCCCACAGAGTTTTTGAGCATGTTTTTTTGCAATCGATCATTTGTTAAGAAACGTTGTTGATACCTCGTCATGTTGAATAGATGGTCCAGCTTTTAAAATCACATGAAATTGGGCTTGCATAGTGATGGAGTTACACTTGCATGATTGTATTATTCGGTGCACATCTTGTGTTGGAATGGTAGTTGTTGTCTGTTTAATTGTCAATTTGGTTTTGGCAATTTGATCTTGATTATTGGGTGACTGCCTATATTTATTTAATGAATGTCATTGCATTCAAAGTGACAGACCCTATGGAAGTGATACTATGACTTCATTGTTATTTTTGGAAATATGAATTGGAGTATGTTTGTTGATTGAAGTAATGTATGGGAGTGGTTGGTTTTGATGGTTTACAGATTGGAAATGGGTACTATTAAAAATTGTTATAAAATGCAAAGAATGTAAATGATAGGAACAGAACCCCTTGCAAATTGTGTGAAATACATGTTGTCATGTGGTGACACTGTGTTGGATATTTGATTATGAACAGAAAACTAGTTAAATGCACAGAAATTGTTATTTGGTTAAAGTGATTGATGATTGATACATCTCTTTTCGCAGAATTTTTTGTGGATCACTTAGTTAATTTCACGAACACTAATCGTCTTTATTCCATTCCATGTTTTCATTTTCTGCTAATTACAAATCCCATCACCTTCCCATATTCATTTTTTTCACTCCATGTTCTGAGATTGATTACAGACAAGAGATTTTTTGTGTTAAAGTAGATGGAAGTGGCAGCGTCTTGTGTGGATTGCAATGAGGTTTTATTGGTTTCTTTATAGTTGATTTTCATTGTCATTGAGTAGTGACCATGTTTTTCTCCTCTCATTATATCATATTTTCACTCAATACAACCCCCTCGTATATCCCAGAACCCTTTTCCACCCCCCTGCTCATTGATTGGCAGTAAAGCAATTTGTATGGATTGGATTGCATGAGTCTAATACATTGTTGAGCCAAAATCCATTTCGTATTTTAAAAGAATTGTCATGTATGGTTACATAAAAGATCATTTTCTAATCAATCATGCATACATGGATGCACCATTCAGATAAAAGGCTAAAAACATAGGCCTATCATGCCTCTGTCAAAAAAAAGGACTAAAGGATAATAGCATCAGCAAGGGAAAATATGACTTTGATTTTTATTCTATCTATCATTTTATGAAAGTTGACTTCAGAGATCTTTGGACAGCATGTTTATTTTGGATATATGATTATTATTTTTGAAATAATTTCAAATTTCATGAGCTCAAATTACCAAAAGTGAATATGTTGATGGGAGACACAAGGAGGTGTGTTTTGCTTAACTAATGGTTATGTTATGATTGTTATGATTGTTATGAACTAAAGGGAGCCACAAGGGGTCCCACCTACTAGTTATTATTATTTATGACCCTTATTATGATTATTACTTTTCCCCCTAGCTAAAGTTAGTTGAGTCTTTAATTAACTTAACTAATGAGTTGGTTCAACTATTTCAACCAATTCTAATTTGTTAAAAGCAAAAGGAAAGGGAGGAACAAAGCAGGGGATAGAAGCATAAGAATGTTAATGTTTTCTCTTTGAGTTTATGTTGAGATAGTTCAGTTTTCATTCATTCATATATTCATCACAGCCTAATTCTCTTTTATGATAGCAGGGTCTTATTGTAGACAAAAATATTTAGGAATGAATCAAATCATTCAAACAATTGTTCTTCAGAGGTGTTGATCTATCTTTGATAGTCTGTGTAGACTTGTTTGTTTGTGAATAAATTGTCATGACTGATAAAGGCTATTGTGCAGAGTCGAGTGGGAAGTAATCTGTGGCAATTTGATCCATCTTTTAGAGTTCAGTTTTGGTTTTCTGTCAGAGGTCCTTTTGTAAGTTCTGTCGGGGATGTCTAAGTTTGACTTTGGTCCAAGATTTATGTATGAGATTTTGTAAAGAAAATGACTCTTTGGTGAATTGGGATGAAATAAAGGATTGCTTTATGTCTCATCTATATTGATTATCATCTTAGTGTCTTTACTTATGTTCTTACATTTATTTCAGCAACTGTTGTATTCAGAAAATTACATAAAAAGTGAATTTCCAGCAAGATTTTTGTTGATAAAAGACTAGCCTAAGCACTCGTAATTAATACTTGTGAGTTAGGATGTTATTTTTGTTGGCTATAAACAGAGGGTGATATTCCCGTCTACTTTGCTTTAGCCAAGTAAAGTCTAAAAAATGCTTGAGTGAGATCAATTCATATCTTTTCCTCAACATTTATTTGGCGACCATACTGGGGAGATCTTCGATATCTCTCTGGTTAAAATTTATATTCGATTTTTCATCGATACATCTTTCTTTTATGAAATTGATTCTTTGATTATTTTCCTATTAATGATTGTCCCTGTTGCAAGGAAGCCCGATATTGAGCCCGGTCTTCAAGACCATACCAACATTGCTTTGAATCTATTTAACACCATTCTAGACACTGCCAATACTCGTGCCGAACTTAACCATTATTGGGCAGTGATTGAACGAGATATTAGTGCTCAAGAACAATTGGAAGCTAGACGTAGACAACCTAGAAATCAGCAGTTACCTTTTGTTTCTTCAGTTTTGTCATTTCTTTCATGTCCTTAGATTCTCGTGCTTCTAGAAGAAGAAGGGGATTGTCACCTGAAATCAATCCTATTGTTGAAATAGGAGAATAAATGTATTGTTATATGTCCAACAAATTTCTCTAAGGAGGACTTTATCTGATTCATCCATCTCATCTTTCTTTCCCTCGTCTATCATCCACAAGATGACATCTAGTGGTGGCTCTGGTGGCACTGGAAGTGCTCCATCTTCCCAATATTCATCGTCATCAGTGATTGGTAGCTTGTACAACCACCATATCTCTGTCCAATATACTACAAACCCCACCAAATTCATTAAGAAGTATGGGCTTTTTCAGTTCAAGGAGGATGCCACAACCACACCATGGCATGTGTCCTCTTCTCTTAACTTAGCACCTTCTACTCGCCCACTTTCGAAGTTTAAAGAGCACTTGCCTAGGTTTTTCAGGAAATAGCATTATCAGTACTAACAAACACCTAGTGGCATTTTCTAATGCTTGTCATAACATAGGGGTTAACGACAATGACACTTGCATGCGCTTGTTTGTCAATTCCTTAGAAGGAAAGGTTGCAGCCGATTTCTTTGACCTTCCTCCTAAGATCCTGTCTACTTGGGAGGAGTTAATCTATTGGTTCTAATCCACTTATGGGTAATCCAAAAGCCCTGCCGAGAAGTTAAGGGAATACAATAACATCACTTATAAATATGGTGAGACCATTAAGTCTTTCAACCTGTGGTTCACGAAGTTGTACAATCAAATCCCCGAACTTATCCACCTGCAGAACCAAGTCACTTTCATGCATTATTATAATGAATTACCTTCTCCCTATCGTCATAGGATTGAGGAAAAATCTATTGATAATCTTGGTTCCGCCCTGCACACTTTCTTGGAGTATGAAGAACACCTTGAACGAACTGGTCTACCCCAGGGAGAATCAGTTAGACAGACAAATATGTCTACTCTCTTACAGCTATTACAAGATATGAACAATCGTATGATATCATTTGAGGGGAAGGGTATTGTCTCCCCTCTCACCCCTGGAGCTTCATCCTCTTCTGCACCCCAGTTTAGAAATCTGGTTGAAAACAATTTTCAGCTTAAGGCTATCCTGCCTCAGAGTTGGTGTAACTTTTGTGAGGAGCACCACGAAGAAACTACATGTGAGGTAAATAAGAGTGCCAGATATAATATCTTTGGTAAAAGACCAAAATCTACTATCATTGTCCTAGACTTTTTAGAGCCAAAGGATGTCATGGTTATTAACACTAGGAACAAAGCCTATGCTCCCAAGGGTAAATTTGATCCTCCTCGTAGTTCTTCTAGCCCTAGCTCATCCTCAACCGCTACTATGTCCCAGGTTCCTAAAATTCATGAGATTCAAAGAATCACTTCCCCTCTTCCCTCTTCTAAATACAATATCTTGAATCAACTGGCTAACATCAAAGCAGATGCAACACTCCTAGACATCGTTGTCATCCATGAACAACAGATGCATCTGAAACAATTCATGGAAGGAAAAGATTTTGTTGTAGCCAATATTTCCAAAGAGATGGACGAAGAGGATTCTTTTGTAAATAAAGTAGGTGTACATAACCTTAGATACCCTGTAAAAAACCCCCCTTTTTACATTTCTGTAAAGATCCTGGACAAAATTTCCCATTTTTTCCTCATTGACGGTGGTTCGGGCCCAAGTGTGATGTCGAAGATTATTATGGAAGATCTAGGCTTGTCTTGTACAGATGAAAACACTAGAAGCATGCTTTCTTATAATAGTCTACAACAAAAGACCATAGGTGAGATTAAATATGTGACCCTAGTTTTGTGCGCCCATCCTGAAATAAAGACAACCCTTAATATTCAGGTGATCGACATGCCAGTAAGCAATTACTCAATCATCTTAGGAAGAGATTGGAAAGCCTCAACGGGTGGGTACCTCTCACTTGATGGGACACATTTATCTATTCCTCAGAACGAAAAAAATATTTTAGTCCTTAGAGAAGGAAGGATATCACCCTACATTGAAAGTGGCCCACAGCCTAACGTAAACTATATCGAGGAGGACTTAGGAGTATATTGCATATTTTCCGAGGAAGATAACATTTCCATGGAACAAATTGATTTAGATGATGGCATGTGGCACCTGCACTTTGATTTCTCATGCTCAAACGAGGGTAACGGAGCTGGCATTATCTTGATTTATCCTATAGGAAAAATCCATAACTTTTCTTATCGGTTGGAATTCGCTTGCACTAACAATGTCACTGAATTTGAAGCCTTGTTATTAGGCATTGAAAATGTTTATAATATTTGTTGTGGTCACCTTTCAGTGTTTGGAGATTCCTAGCTTATTGTGAATCTTTTGCATAAAATTTACTCTCCTAGCAACAAGTTGATGAAACGATACACCCAAACCGTTTGAGCGCTTATCTTGAACCTTTTATCTTTCAACATCACCCATGTTAAAAGGGAGTTAAACTCAATGGTCGATCGGTTAGCAGTTTTTGCAGCCTCCTCTAATCGGAAACTTCTGCCACACAGACCTGATTGTATCTTTCAATCCCTATATCATCTGCATATTCCCGATAATATAGAATATTGGTAGGTCTTCACTAACGATGAGAGCATTTGTGCTTTTATTCAAAATGAACCTTTTAAACCTAAGGAAATTATATCCATAGAAGATAACAAGATTCATAAAGGCTTGAATCATCTGGAGAGTTCATTTTTGTCGAGTGATGTAGGCAACAAGGAGAAACAAAAGGAAGAAGAGTCAAAAAGGAAGGTGGGTGAAACCATCTCATTGAATATTGAACACCCGAGACTCCAAAGAACGTCAAAATAGGTTCCAAATGTTCAGATAAAGAGAAAGAGAAGTTTTCCAAGTTGCTTGGTGAATTTCAAGATGTTTTTGCTTGGTCTTATGAGGATCTTTGTGGTTTTGATCCTGGCCTTATACAGCATGCCATCCCCATCTAGGAAGGCGTAAAACCAGTTAGGAAAAAACAAAGACCTATCAACACTGCGCTAGAAGCAACCATTCAAAAGGAGTTGGAAAAACTTTTGAAGGTTGGAATCATATTTCCAGTCAAATATTATGAATGGGTCTCAAATCTAGTCCTCGTTCGGAAAAAAAATTGGCCAGATTAGATTGTGCATTGATTTTCGCGCATTAAATCGAGCTAGTATAAAGGACCACTTCCCTCTTCCCAACACGGAAATGATTTTGCAGCAAGTTGCAGGGTCACAAATTATGTCCTTACTTGACAGGTTTTTCGGTTACAATCAAATCAAGGTAAAAAGGGCAGAGAAATATAAAACCACATTAATTACTCGTTGGGGTACCTTTGGTTATGAACGTATTTTGTTTGGTTTATCTAATGCGGGTGCCACTTTTCAAAGATCTATGCAATTAGATTTTGATGATTTGATCGGTAAGATCATTTAGATCTACCTTGATGACTTAACAGTTTACTCTAGCATCCGATCAGATCATTTTGGCCATCTAAGAAAAGTTCTCATGCGGTGTAGGAAATTTGAAATTTCCCTAAACCCTTCTAAATCTATTTTTGGTGTTACTTAGGGCAAGCTCCTTGGACACATTGTCTTCGATTCAGGAATAAGTATCGATCCTGAAAGGATCGTTGCTATCCTTAACCTTCCTGCTCCTACTTCCAAGAAAGAGGTTCAAGCCTTTATGGGAGTTATTAACTTCATCCGTAGGTTTTTTCTAGATTTTGCAGTGATGGTCAAGTCAATCCATAATCTACTTAAGCAGGACCATTCTTTTTCCTAGACTAATGATGTTGGAAATGATTTTGAAGGGATTAAGAAAGCAATCAGCTCCGCACTAGTTTTGGAAAAGCCCGATTTTGAGAAGGAATTCACGATTTATACTAATGCCACTGAAGGGGCAGTTTCTGTTGTCCTTATGCAAAATGACGGTCAAGGAAACGAAAAACTTGTGGCTTACATGAGTCAAAGTTTGTCTGATGGTGAATTTAAATACTCTTTTATTGAGAAACACACTTTTTCTCTTGTTAAGGCCATTGAAAAGTTTTGCCACTACATCTTAGGTAAGCATGCATTGGTAAAGGTCCCTTTACATGCTGTTAAGTTTTTTCTCTCACAGACTTATCTTTCAGGAAAACTTGCACATTGGCTTGCCAAGATCCAGAAGCATGATTTGACTATCATGACTTCTACCACTATCAAGGGACCTGACCTAGCCCTTCACTTGGCTCGGCATGTTGAGAATGGTGAAGAAATTGATGAAGAAGATAGTTCCCTTTCTTCCCTCTTTTACGTTGACGATTGGATCCTCCGTGTGTCTGAGCATCCTTGGTACAAAAATTTGGTCTATTATTTACAGAACCAAAGATGTCTAGACAACTTAGACACTCATCAAAGGAGAAGACTTCATCTTGAATATGCAAGATATGTCATTATAGGAGACCTGTTATTTCGAAGATCTGTTGATGGTGTGTTGCTTCAATGTGTAAACAATGAAGACGCGCAGAAATTGTTGCAATAAGCTCACATCTCTTCAAGCTCTGTCATTCATGTAGGAGGTCATTTTTCTGCAAAGACCATTGCTTTCAAGATTATTAGAAAGGGATATTATTGGCCTTCGATCTTTTGCTACTCGTGTATTTTTTCGAGGTCTTGCGACAAATGCCAAAAATTCGCTGGGAAAGAACGCCTTTCAGCCATGCCATTACAACCTATCCTCCCAGATTTTCCCTTTTCAAAGTGAGGATTGGATGTTATTGGTCCTATTAACCCTCCTTCAACTGGGCAAGTTTTTATCTTGACATCCACAAACTATTTTACAAAATGGGCTGAAGATGTCCCACTTAAACATTCCACGGACGATTAGGTAATTTCGTGCCTTGAAAATAATATTTTTTCCAGATTTGATCTTCCATTGGAAATTATTACAGACAACGGTCCCGCTTTCATTTATGCTAAGATGAATCAGTTTCTAGCCAATTTGGGGGTTAAACATTTCACCTCATTAGCTTATTATCCCCAAGGAAACGGGAAAGTTGAGTCCACCAACAAAAATCTATTAAGGATCGTCAAAAGGCTCATCGAGGATGAACATCATTAGTGGCACACTCTCCTCACTTATGCCCTCTCGGAAGATCGAAATAATACTAAAGTAAGTACCAGTTGTACCCCTTTTCAGTTGGTTTATGGTCAAGAATCCCTCCTGCCAACAGAGCTAGAACTTTCTTCCTTAAGGTTGATGCTACAGACCGAAGAATTAAATTCTTCAGATGTTTCACAAAGAGTAAATGCATTACTAGATTTGGAAGAAAAAAGGGTGTTCGCTTTGGATAATATTAAAAGGAGACAGCAAACCATTAAGAAATATTTCAACAAGAGTGTCAAAACTGTCAAGTTTAAAGTCAATGAAAAAGTTATGCTATGGGATTCGGCTCACGCTGATAAGGGAAGACATTCAAAATTTCAGAAATTGTGGTTGGGTCCTTTCAAAATCGCTTTTGTCTTAGGTACAAATTCTTACATTCTAAAGGATTTGCAGGAGCGATTTTTTTCCTACAGCACTAACGATTCTCACTTAAAGTATTACGTGGAACCAACTTGAAAATCTCTACGCTTTCTGGATTTCCTGTATTTTAGTAGTCTAGCTCTATTTTCAGGTTTTCGTTTTTTTTTCTTCTGCTTACAGTAGTTGTTTTTTGTTTTAATCATTTCCTACTGCCTTTACTTTTCTGTCACTTTATATCTGCCATTTTAATCTTTTGCAATCTTATTCTATTGGGCTTTGTTTTTGGTCATCTTTTAGTTTCAGTAGAGAATAAGATGTTGGATCATATTTTCCATAGTGACACTCCTGCAAGCAATTTTAGTCAATAACAATCAAGCTTACACAACTATTATGATGTCTTCTTTGAAGGACCCTTGAAATTGTTATATATTTCCATTGTAGTCTTATAAAGGATTGGTTATCTCCCGCTTCTTCTCGCCATTTCTTCATCCATTGAGAGTTTAAGAGAAAATCTAGAAATTTTCCTCCTTAAAGGTTAAAGAGCAGATTTTGGTCGATGGATTATGCATACAGTGGTAAAACCCCTCATACTTAACATTTTTCATAAGTTATTCCCAAGTTCTCGGTCATCTTTCCATTAAATCCTCTCACTTCCCTCTGTTGCATAATCTTCCTAGTTATATTTTCTTGACATGTTGCTCTTGGTCTGTGAAACCATGAGTTCTGAGTTCTAAATCTATTGGAAACAAATTTTCCTGTGGAGTATCCAGTTTGTTGACGATTAAATTCGCAACGAAGTTTGGCCCGCAAAGTATTGCTAAAGCCTATTATTATAAAATCTAAATAATACTAGTAGGTGGGACTGCCTCGTTATATGGAGAGAAAGTCTGGTGTTTATTCGATACTATTCGAGACTACTTTCATGGCTGACGATATCTTGCTTTATTGGATAATGGATCAGGCATATTATACAGGGTTCCCTTGTTGTTCCAAGATCAAGTTATACCAAAACAATTTAGGGTATCAGTGTTGATTGTTCCTGGATCTATTAATTGTAGCACCTGCGACAAACACATGTTAGTAATAACAAATGGAAAGAAGCTAAAAGAAGAAATTGTCCTATGCTAACATGTTATACTATATGCATTGAAAAGGATTGTGGCAAATCCTAGCTAACATAGGATAGCCATGCGAGTTATTAAGGTTGTATATAGCATAGTTGGTATGCATTGTTGCATAATAGAGATGGTAATATGTGATACAGGTGGCGCTCTTGGAAATTAAAGGTTGTTGGTTCAAGGTGGATGATTTGTTGGATTAGTAGTTGGCACGTACTGAGAATTGAATGAACTTGAAGTAGGTAAGTGATGTGAATTTATTGCACATCATCACCTTTACCCTTACCGTTGGACGCCACTATGGTCAGGCTATCTTCCAAACATTATTGTTGTGGTTATGCTCTGATTTCTCAGCAGGGAGGAACCACTCACCCAACTCGTGTTTTCAAACATTTGATTATAGGTATGTTCTCTTTTTTTTGGCCCTTCATGAATCTACTCTGGTTACGAAATGGATATTGGCTCAAGTGTATTAGCAGTGTTCTCCTTAAGTATTATGACTGTGTAAATGGTGATTGTGATAAAACGTTGATAATTCTCTTTGAAATGAGGTTGAAGTCATAGCATTATTGGTTATCCTAGGTGTTAGCAGTCACAAGAGATCTCTGTTATCCTTGATGGTTTACTTAGAAGATCCTTGTTGGTCTTGGTGGGTTATATTCACGTTTTCGCATTGTTGTATTCAGTCTTTGGGTTTTTATGGGGTTTAAATGACTGAAGCATTAGCATCACCACGCATTGTATAGATGGGCAGTTGATTGATTTCACCACTAGTGGTCATGAAATGGGTTTTCATGTTCTTAATCGACCCTGTCTTCACCATTGTGTGGTAGTTGTTTGATCGAAAGGCATGAGGGTTATACCCTGCGTGTGTTAAACCACATTTTCCACACCAAGTTAGAGCCTCACCTCTTATTATGTCCTCTGTCATGGAATTTTTTCATGTCCACAAACAAATCATAGCCCTCTTTATGTGTACACCTTTGGACTCGAATTTTTACCATTAAAAGGAATTGGCTCTATTCCTCCTATGATGGCTATCGAGCAAACCCTTAAACCCCCAGTCTAGAGTTCTGTAGAGGAGAATGTCGTGCCTATCAAGTTGCTTCGGGTTATTGTTGATTGAATGTATGGTCGATCACTTTGAATACAGATTCGCCCAGTTGGTCGTATGGCAGTCATTTTGGTTGGACATTTAGTTATTGCCTCTGTGATAATAATGATCAACCCTGCATTGCCAATTGTACTTTCAAAGTATACAGTCACCCTCCTTATGTTAATAACTCAGTATTGTTAATGGAGAAGGCCTATACCCTAATCTGATTTGATGTGTGGGTATGCGTAGTTACCACATCTTGTTCGGTAAATTATTTTCTACAACATTGGCGAATTGTTTGGTTAATACACAGTCACTAGTAATTGCACTAATAATTATTTGGATGATTAGTTGGCATTGGTTGCAAAAGCTTGATGTTGCTCGCGCATATCGCATGTGTGCATGGTATTTTTACAAATGAAATAATGGGCATGGTAATTGTGGTTTCCTTGGGGCCGAATGACTATTGAGCCGAATCACTGTAGAAATTTTATCCGTTGTATCCTTATGATTGTTCGATGGTATGAGTTTGAGTTTGCACAACATAGTTGATTACAGTTGGACTAAATCGAATCCATATTGTGTTATTAATGACTTAGCATGATGGGTTGATTTATTACTGTGATTGTGTGTTTGATTTGTTAAATGGAGATATTGCATCATAGCGTTTTGATGACTGCGCACTACGTATGATATGGATAACTTGGTTTCTCATACTCAGGGATGCCCACAGAGTTTTTGAGCATGTTTTGTTGCAATCGGTCATTTGTTAAGAAACGTTGTTGATACCCCGTCATGTTGAATAGATGGTCCATCTTTTAAAATCACATGAAATTAGGCTTGCACAATGATGAAGTTGCACTTGCATGATTGTATTATTCGGTGCATATCTTGTGTTGGAATGGTGGTTTTTATTTGTTTAATTGTCAATTCGGTTTTGGCAATTTGATCTTGATTTTGGGTGACTACCTATATTTATTTAATGAATGCCATTGCATTCAAAGTGACATACCCTATGGCAGTGATACTGTGACTTCATTGTTATTTTTGGACATATGAATTGGAGTATGTTTGTTGATTGAAGTAATGTATGGGCAGTGGTTGGTTTTGATGGTTTACATATTGGAAATGGGTATTGTTAAAAATTGTTATAAAATGCAAAGAATGTAAATGACAGGAACATAACCCCTTACAAATTGTGTGAAATACATGTTGTCATGTGGTGACACTCTGTTGGATATTTGATTATGAACATAAAACTAGTTAAATGCACAGAAATTGTTATTTGGTCAAAGTGATTAATGGTTGATACATCTCTTTTTGCATAATGTTTTGTGGATCACTTAGTTAATTTCACGAACAGTAATCGTATTTATTCCCTTCCATGTTTTCATTTTCCACTAATTACAAATCCCATCAACTTCCCATATTCATTTTTTTCACTCCCTATTCTGAGATTGATTACAGTCAAGAGAAAATATGTTTTAAAGTAGATGGAAGTGGCAGTGTCTTGTGTGGATTGCAATAAGGTTTTATTGGTTGATTTACAATTGATTTTTGTTGTCATTGAGTAGTTACCATGTTTTCCTCCTCTCATTATATCATATTTTCGCTCAATACAACCCCCTTGTATATCCCAGAACACTTTTCCACCCCCCTGCTCATTGATTGGCAGTAAAGCAATTTGTATGGATTGGATTGCATGAGCCTAATACATTGTTGAACCAAAATCCATTGTGTAGTTTAAAAGAGTTTCCATGTATGGTTAAATAAAAGATCATTTGCTAATCAATCATGCATGCAGGGATGCAGCATTCAGATAAAAGGCTAAAAACATAGGCCTATCATGCCTCTATCAAAAAAAAGGACTAAAGGATAATAGCATCAGCAAGGGAAAATATGGCTTTGAGTTTTATTCTATCTATCGTTTTATTACAGTTGACTTCAGGGATCTTTGGACAGCATGTTTATTTTGGATATATGATTATTATTTTTGAAATAATTTCAAATTTCATGAGCTCAAATTACCAAAAGTGAATATGTTGATGGGAGACACAAGGAGGTGTGTTTTTCTTAACTAATGGTTATGTTATGATTATTATTATTGTTATGAACTAAAGGGAGCCACAAGGGGTCCCACCTACTAGTTATTATTATTTATGACCCTTATTATGATTATTACTTTTCCCCTAACTAAAGTTAGTTGAGTCTTTAATTAACTTAACTAATGAGTTGGTTCAACTATTTCAACCAATGTTGATTTGTTAAAATCAAAAGGAAAGGGAGGAACAAAGCAAAGGATAGAAGCAGAAGCATGCTAAGGCTTTTTCTTTGAGTTTATGTTGAGATAGTTTAGTTTTCATTCATTCATATATTCATCATAGCCTAATTCTCTTTTATGATAGCAGGGTCTTATTGTAGACAACAATATTCAGGGTTGAATCAAATCATTCAGACACTTGTTCTTCAGAGG
>SNQJ01S0006767.1:334806-360440 GCA_010110895.2 Picea sitchensis | reverse complement strand
TATGTTCCATCGGGGATGTCTAAGTTTGACTTTGGTCCAAGATTTATGTATGAGATTTTGTAAAGAAAATGACTCTTTAGTGAATTGGAATGAAATAAAGGATTGCTTTATGTCTCATCTATCTTGATTATCATCTTGGTTTCTTTACTTATGTTCTTACATTTATTTAAGCAATTGTTATATTCAGAAAATTACATAAAAAGTGAATTCCTAGCAAGTTTTTGGTTGATAAAAGACTATCCTAAGAACTCGTAATTAATACTTGTGAGTTAGGATGTTATTTTTGTTGGTTATAAACATAGGGTGATATTCCCGTCTACTTTTCTTTAGCCAAGTAAAGTCTGAAAATGCTTGAGTAAGATCAATTCATATCTTTTCCTCAACACGTTGCTTGGTTCGTAGTTCCTTGCGTAGTAGCCAACTCGCCTATCACCCAGAGTGCTTCGTCCTAGAGGGGTTCCAATTTCTATGCAATATTCTTCTGCTCTTCTTTCATATGTTCTACTTCAGCATACAATTGTCTATTATCTAGAATTGTTGTTATTCGCTTCGCGGGTGGTAAAGTATTAATGCTCTCATTTGCTTGGTGGGCCTTCTCCTGGGTGCTCCTTATATTATCCTCCATATCCTTCAAATCTAAGTTCATTATGAGTTGGGTCCAAATATGTGTGCTCTCGTCGCACATCCTTATGCATTCATTTTAGAGGTTTTTGATCTTTGCAAATGATGTTTGTGATGTCATGTCCCTTTGTTCCCTTTCTTCTGGTGGTGTCCCTGGTACTATGCGCAATTCCAATTCTGCAATCTTGGTGTGGAACTCTTTTATTAATTCGCCAATCTTGGACACTTGTTCCTCCATTATGGCTTCAACTATCATTAGCACTTCTGGGATTTCTTTGTACAATTTTTGGATGATTGTTTGGTTGTGCTGCTCCATTTTTTCGGTTGCATCCTTCTCCTTCATTTCTTACTCAGCCTTTTCTTTGGAATCAGTGTTATCCTTCAGTGTGATTTCCACTTTTTGCTCCACTGTGCTCTTTTCCTAAAGAGTCGTCGTGTATTCCTTCTATAGTTCTGTTTTTTCCTCTGCAACTTTTATCAACTCACTAGAAGTGGTATCTTTGTGGAGTCGTAATTCCTGCGTGATACCCATTTTCAATCCATGTAACACTATTATGGGCATCTGCAAGATGACTAAGTCCAAGTGACATAGTCCATGTACTTGTTCCTGCATTTTGGGTGTGGGGCACTCGATTGCATCTGCTGAGAGTTTTATCACTTTGCACCCTTTAGGCATTTGTGAGAAATGAGAAGTGGTAGCTTCTACTTCCCTCGTCACACATGTTAGTTGTCCTTCCTTGGATCTTCTTTCTGCTAATAGGCTTACTATCTCCAGCTGTTATTGCAATTCCATCATCTACTCTTGCATCCTTTTGTTGATTTCATCCTGCCATTGTGACATTTGTTGAACTACCCCGTTAGTGGTATCCTTTATTTGGTAACCAATTCGGTCCATGTCATCATCTGTCAATGTATAAATGGTTGAATCCTTGTGTGCTTTCTTCTTTTTGCGCACACCTCCTATTGGCTCCTTCCCCTTGTCCTTTCTTTTCTTTTTTGTCCCATACACTGTTTGTTGTGTTTGTTTTGTTGATGGTGTGGTCTTTGAAATATCCTCTGCATCATTTCCTTGACCGTGTTCTTTATCATTCCTTGTATTGTTATGTTTTTATGCCTCATCATTCACAAGTTGCTCTATCTCAATGCCATTTGCAGGGATTTTCCAATCTAGGTCCCAATCCTGCATAATTAGTCAGATATCTTCTTCAGTAACCTTGTACTTTTTATGGATGCACTCCTCTCTTGGTTCCTTCTTTACTTGGAAATATATATGATGTCGGTCTGTTCGAAAGTGCACGATCGGTGTGTATGATTCCACTAGTTGTGGTGTTATGTGCGATGTGTCCTTAATGCACTGTCGAATCCTTTCAGCATAGATAAAAAATGCGACTTCGTTTTCTATTTGGCATTGTTTATTCGTTGTATACCAGAAGTTATGGTACTTTGTTGCTAAACATGGTTTCCCTTTTAGGCCCAAGAATTGTGCATCCTCCATCTTTTCCCATGCTTTGAACGCAAGTAAAATTATAAGCCATGGATAATTGAACTCCATACCTCTATCTTATTCGTCTGTGCAGTCAATAAGAAATTAGTTTAACAGGAAGGGAGCCAATATCATTGATGTCCCTTCCACACACTTCTTTGCCACAGATATCACTCTTGTTGGCACTTGGTCCTTCCTACATTTCCATAGCAGCTTGTATGCTAATGCTTATGTCGCAATTCTGATAGTTGGGTCACATACGATGGGCACGTCCAGGCCACGCACCCCTCTAACTATGTGAAACTTTTTTTTCATGGCCTGTGACAAGGCCCTGTCAGTCTTTTTGTCTGCAAACATCGAGGTGGGATCCTTCCCTTGTGTCGGTAATCATGTGATCCTTGTGAACAATTCTGTGTCAATCAAGATTGTCTTATCCATCCACATATACCCTCCATGCACGCAAGATTAACTTGATGCATGCATTTACTTCATTGCTTCGTCCGAAGTGTGGGATGTCAAACAGGTTGAGCAGGCATGCTCGCTCCAATCCCCTGGCCCATACCTAGGCTACAGATACACTCTGGTTTGTTGTCGGGTCTACTTTCAACTCCAGATAACGGTGGGGCTCCAATTTAAGGAAATTCTATGTGTCTGTAATGTTATGGTCTACATAGAAGAGTTGTTGCACCTTCCCCATCATATCTTTGTCGATGATGACCCCTTCTGGTATGTCAGGTGTCACCAATGTGTGGTTAAAATTATTTGACACTATCATTCGTGGGGCATCGTCTTTTCTTGGTGGGATGTTATCACGGGGGAACCTCAGCTTCGATGATGATGATGCTCTCGGAGTCTCCTCAACCTCTAGTACCTCTGGTTCTACTGGTGATGTTTTTGTGTGGGCCTTCTTTGGTACAGGAACTGGTGCTTTCGATGGTTCCATTTCTATAAAACCCTATAATGCTTGACAGATGCTTCAGCTCTATGTCTCCTTCTTAGTTATGCTCCTATGCTTCGTTCACTCTTTCTTGCATGCAGCTCATAGTAACAATAACTAAGGCTTGTTGACCCTCAACTGCCTTTGTGCCTCATTTCCAGTTGTTCCTATCCCCTCGTGCCATAACTCACTTGTCTAATCCACCAATGAGGTTGATGAATTCTTAATTAAATATTGCTTTTTACCAAATTCGTCATTGGATTTTTGCCTCGTACTGCCAATATGTCATGATTTCTGGTGGATTTTTCCATTTATGATTATATGACATCTTTATGACATGTCATTTCCACTTGTAGTCGTCGTTTTTGTGCTTTAATTCCTTTAACGGTATTTTCGGTACTACGCTGCACAAGTGTTCTTGCTTCATTATTGTTTGCTTAATTGGTGCAATTGCATCCCAGCAGCATGACAATCATTCATTCTTTGCAGTTTCTGATGCCTTGGTATTCTATAATCCATTTTTTTTTCTTTTTCCTACTTTTTGTTTGGATTTCTTATGTTTTCTACTTTTATTTGTTTTTATGTGTTTTACCTCCCTAATATAGTGCAGTTACTCTAATACATGTGGTCTAGCGCAGCTCGAATTATTGTGTAGGCGGTCGGCCGTCTCTATAGAGATTCAGCCAACTTCCACTTACCATTCCTCCAAGGACTTCTCCATTTAAGGTTTCCAACTACGTGGCACCTGCCTCCGTCACATGCTTACTCACATATGGCTCTAACCAGTGCATTTTGAACTTTCCAAGATGTTGCATAAACTTGTTTTCACAGAGTAATACTAAGTCCCCCACTTGGAAATATTCTTGTTTAATGTGTCTATCATGCCATGCCTTCTCTCTTGCATTTTGAACTTGCTGATGGAATCCTGCGACAAACCGATCTTTCTCAAGCTGTACCAACTACGACAATCTCTCCTCCGTTGTACCAGAGTCTGAAAGATCAGTAATTGTTGCAGTGCGCAAGCTAAGTAGAATAAAATCCTTTGGCATCATTGCTTCTTTCCCAAACACCAACATGAAAGGTGTCTATCTTTTCAATTTTTTACTTGTAGTCTTGTAGGCCCATTAAATTACAGGAACTATTAAGTCTCAATCATCTCTCCCTACATTGCATATCTTTGTCAAGGCATTCTCCAGGATTTTAGTGAAATCTTCAACTGTCCCATTGGCCTGAGAATGATATGGGGTACTCTTCTAATGATGAATTTGAAACTCCTCAGTCAATCCTACAATTGTTTTATTCAAGAAGTGTGTCCCTTGATCATTGATTAATATGCGCAGACATCCAAATCGTGTGACTAAATTCTCTAATAGGAATCGTGCAACAATCTCCACGGTGCAGTCTATGACTGGTGTTGCGTATGCTTGTCTTGTCAAATACAGCATTGCAATGATTATGTACCTTTCCCCTGATCTTCTTGCTTGTGGGTTGATTTGCCCCAAAAATCCTATGGCCTATTTATCAAATGCTTGCAATGTAACCTATGTATTTAAAGGCATTTCATCTCTCCTAGATGGATTTCCCACCCTTTCACAAACATTGCATGCCTGACAATTCTCTTTATCATCTCTATGAAGTGTGGGCCACCAGAGCCCTGCACATAGAATATTCTAGGCAGTTTCTTTTCCTGCGTAATATCCTCCTGCAATCCCTTAGTGTGATTTTGTGAGTATCATAGGTCTTTAATGTTCCAACACACATCGTCTCAATATTCCATTTGCACCCAACTTGTATAATTTTCCTACAATCAACTGATAATACATGGCTTTCACCAGTAATTGTTTCTTATGCATGAATGTCATGTCCGATGGGGCCATTCAAGTACTTAGAAACTACACGATGTCTGTGAAGTAGTCATCCACCATTTTAACTGCAAATAGTTGTGCATCTGGTAAACTGTCTTCTAAATTCATTGCATCTTCTCCTGATAGTATGCGTGATAAATGATTTGGACCTGTATTCAGCTTCCCCGGTTTCACCACAACCTCAAAATCGCATTCCTGAAACAACAGTAGCCATATGCATATTCTCCCCCCCCAACACTGTCTTGTTCACCAAGTATTTTAATGTAGAATGGTCTGTGTACATATTAAAGTGAGAACCTAATAAATAATGTTTGAACTTCTGCAGCGCATAAACCATTACCAATCCTTCTCGTTCTGTAGTGTTGTAATTCTTCTCTGTAATGGACAACTTCCTACTTGAAAAATAAATTGGGTGATCTATGTCTCCCTCACCTGGGTGAGATAGTATTGCACCCAAATCTATTGATGACACGTATACATAGACATGGAACTCCTTGTTCCAATCTGGAAAGATCAAAATCAATGTGGTCACTATTTTTTTCTTTAAGGTGTCCAGACCCTTCTGACAGTCCTCATTCCATTAGAACTTCTCTTCCTTTTTCAACAACTTTTCCGTAGGTGTTGTGATCTGTGCATATCCTTTGATAAACTTCCTGTAATATCCTCTGTGACCCAGAGTATCCCTCAGCTGTCTAACTGATGTAGGTGGTTCTAAATCCATAATCACTGCAATCTTGGTCGAATACACTAGTAATCTCTACTTCCAGACCACATGTCCCAACAAAATTCCAAATGGTGCACAAAAAATACACTTCTTCAAATTCAACGAGATCTGACATTGTCTACACCTATCCAACATTAGCCTGAGTAATTATATGTGATCCTTTAGTAGACTAAACATAGCCCAATCATCTAAGTATACTTCAAGGAACTTATGAATAAATTCCTTGAACGCGGCAACCACAACTCTTGAAAAAACTCCAGGGGCATTCTTTAGTCCAAAGGGAATTACTGTATACTGATAACTTCCCCACTATGTCGTAAACATAGTCTTGTATCGGTCTTCTTCGCAATTTTTATCTGATGGTGCTCTGAGAATCTATCTATGAAAGACTAAGTCTCTTTCCCTCCTATGTTCTCTAGTACCTCATCTGTTAATGGGGTGGGAAATGTATTATGTAAACATGCATCATTCAACTTCCTCAGTTCCATTCAAATCTTGATCCCTCATGTCTTCTTGTCTTGCACTACCATTGGACTTATCCACTCTAATTCCACCATGGGTTCAATGATCCTTGCGTCCAACATTCTGCCTATTTCTACTTTAACCTTCTCTTTGTACTTCGGATTTAACCTATACGATCTCTGTCACACTGGCTTAGCACCTAGTTTCAAAGGAATCTTCATCTCGCCTAAGTCCCCAGCTATCCCCTTCATCTCTTAGAATGTAGTCGGGAATAAGTATCGATATTCACACAATAAGTTTGCAATCTTCTTTATTGTTTCATCACTCCAGTAATCCCCTATCTGTACAAACTTTGGATTCTCTATCGTACCAATGTTTACATTCCATGTATTTATTGGTTGTTTGTACACGACAAACTCGAGCTCTGGCCCTTCTACTTCTCATTCTCCTTTTGTTTCAGGTACTTTCACATTCATGGGATCCTCTTCATCTTGTTCCTCCTTAGAAACAGTGTAACACTCCAATAACTCATGGACATTCATAGAAGCTCTATGTGCATCGCAGACTAGTACCACCTCCATCGACCCTTCTTCTAAGAAGACCTTAGTTAGAATAGCCTATAGTGTTGTATCTATTGATGGAGATTCATGTTCAAATTTAAATGTTACCTTGAACATCTAAGTCAACTCATCCCAGTTGGTTGTTTCTCTATGCATTTTCATCTCCAGATACCAATTCTTAGGAATTGTATCCAGTGTATGTATAAACCTATGCGCTCATTATGTCTCTAGTACTGAATTCCATAAGGTTATGCACTTATCAACGTGACCTACTAGATTTCTCTCCCGGGTATACTTCTGTGCAATATTTTTTACCTCGGTACCAAACCTTACTTACATTAGTCTTCTACACTGCGACCAGTCTTCCATCCCCTCTCTATGTAGCCCACCATCTTGGTGGAGTCGCTTTTAGGAAAACATCTAGTGCCAACGACATTTGTTGTTCATGTACCTGCAACTCAAATGCCTTTAAAAAAAATATTATATCAGTTAATCTATCATACCTAGGTGGATCACATAACTCTATTCCAATCCAATGCAATGATTAGGTTATGCATGCACATCATCTAGTTGATACTTCATGCATCCTTTGTTGCCAATGCTCAAAACCTTCCTCTGAATCTGATGCACATGAACTGACACTTCTCCAACTCAGCACACCATATGCAGTGGGGTTTTCATAATAATTCATCTACGCAATCATGTTATACAAGTTGTCAATATCGTTTCCTTTTGTTGGCTCTCTGTATCTCTTTCCTTCTGTTGGGTCCAATGGTGCAATCAATTTCAAGTCTTCGACTTCAAATATCATTTCCCTCTGCTTCAAATTATTAATTGCATGATTATCAAATTCCCATTCAAGTCCCATCAATTTTGGATATGGTTGACTATCATCCACAATATCAATAACTTCAAAGTTGGTTGTGTTGCGCACCCCATCTATGTTCACAGGAACTCATGTCAATCGACCAATTGGTATTATCTTGTGTTGATTTGCGAGCCTTAATTGAACATGAGACCAAATCAACTTGGGTTTTCCCATCATCTCCCAGGTCTTCTTAGGTAAAACATTCACATCAAATCCCAAGTCTAAAATAACGTTATCCGCATCATATTCCCCAATCTGCGCATTTAATATTAATTCTTCATTGTTCCTCTTTTTGTGCAATACCTGATTCACTACCCTTTGTGCGATGGGGGTTTCCCTTCCTTGCATGTAGTGATCAATCATCTCATATAGTGCATTCAGTTCAGTTTCATCTTTCATTAACTGTACGCAACTTAGCAGGAAATCTCTTAGAGTGCTTACCTTCCCAGATGGCATCTCTGGCACCGCGCAATATCCGACATGAGGTGCAGATGATACTGATGCTCCCTAATCGTGTCCAAGTACCTCCTTTATTGCCCTCTAATATGTCTCCTTTTCTTGTTGAGGGTCAAATGTTCACATAGGTAATGTTGACTTCCTTACCCATTTCTCAACCTGCTTTCCTCCATTCATCGCATCCACTCTTGTTCTAGCTCTTTCGTGCATAACAACTGCTATTCTTGTCCCTTCATTGTGTTTCTCCGATGATATTTTCTGTACACTCTGATTTGGATTATGGTTCTAATTCCCTCTTGCCTGCCACTTCACAAGTATTTGAGGACAATATTTTGTTGCATGGTCCAATGCTCTACAGTATGTGCACGATGTACACAGATTTGGTAATTCGCAGGCTAAGTGTCCCGATTGTTTACAATTGTAACATATTATTGGCCCTCTTCCTCCTCTGCCAAAATTTCCTATGCCTTGAACTCTGCCAAAATTTCCTTTGTTTCATGTATTAAATCCTCTCTGATTATTGTATTGTGGACCACCTCCGTTTTTCGTATCATTATCCTCCTTAATCATGTACATATCTGAAGTGCACTCCATCATCAACTCAAACGTGCGACAATCCTTCTCTTCATGTCCGACGGACTTACAAAAATTACAAAATAAATTCCTTAGTGTACTATGATACTTCTATAGTAATGGACACTCAGTCATATGGTGTCCCCATTTCTTACATATTTCATAGTATCCCCCTCCTGGTAGTGGATTCAGTGCTCCAATCGCTAAATACTACATGAAGGTTGGGCATTTGTCCTTGTGATGGCCTTCGGTCCTACACTTGGTACACCAGACTTGTTCTCATTTCTCCTTCCCTTTTGTAATTTCTTCCAGTTGAATCGTCAATGCATCCAACATTGTTTGAACTTGTGTCATCCCTTCATTATCTCATGCAGGGGATGCTTCCAATTTCATTGCAATCTCCAAAGTCTAAGACTATGACGCTACCTTCTGTTGAATCAAGGTCCTGTAGATGTGTGGTAGGAGTCTGGTAATAAACCATTATTGATGTTGTTGATCTGGGATTTGGAATGTCATTCTAACCATCAAATCCTTAAAACGTTGGTCATAATCCTAGACTGATTCAGTCTGCAACTGTTTAATTTCCTTCATCTTTGTAATGTACTGTGACTCAAACTTTGGCTTCTTGAACTCTTTCAACAATGCTTTCCTTATCTCCACCAAAGTCTTGTAGGTGTGGTACTCTGCAGCTTCATGTACCAGACTAATGCACAACCCCTAAATGTTGTTTCCAACTGCGCAATATTCATGGCCTCGTCATGTACATTCTTTGCAGCCAAAATTGTCTCGCATACAAAGAAATGTTGTTCTAGGTCCTCTGACCCAACGCCATAGAACTCGAGCAGTTTGAGGGTATTGTCTACCCCTGCCATGTTTCTTTGTGTAGTACCTCCTCTTGGTGATGTTGGTTGACTCTTACTTTGTGCAATTCTTCCACTACTCTGATTTCTACTACTCTATCCTCCCTTGCTAAGTAAAGTGATTTTGATAAGTCTTCAATTGTTATCTCAGATTGTGGTGACGCACATAGGGTCGTGGATTTGATACAGAATTTAGTCAGAGTATGACTTAACGACTCCTCTATTATAGGACTGTAATGGATCCCCTCTTCCTCTCCTTTTATGTGTGGTGTCTCCACGATTTGGACTATTACACAAGTTCCTCTCCACTCTAGCTCACTGCGCGGATATCCTTTCTCATCCCTAGTACTCTGCCTCTTGTACCTCCTTCCACTGTGCAATACTCAAAAATTTTCCTCTTCCTTGATACAACCTCTTCAATTATCGACATCCTCAGTCCCTCCCTTCCTTCTTCATTTATCCCTTCGCTCTCTCTTATCCTCAGACTATCCTCTTGTTATCCCTCAGTTACCTTATGTGCAAGAGCCCCTTAGCAGTCGGATTCCATTGTCATCACGCACATGTCACACAATAACATATTTATCTATGTACCCAATGATTTCATGAACCTTCCACGTGGACCTTTGAAGAAGCCCCTTTCTGCAACATTGTATGACTAGGTACAATCTACTGCAAATTCTGTAATATGTCCTCCTAATATACTATCCAACCAGAAATAAACTACACGGGAATTTTTATTACTTACATAATTCATCTATCTTACCAACTAAGGATTCTTATTCCTCGATGCTACAATTCAGTATCTTCTAGTATTCTCCACTAATCTTTCTAACCATTCAGTCAAAATAATCGAAAATTCGCCAAAGAAAATTTCATGCAACTCTGTGTACACATACCTTTGAATATATTGCTTATTCCTCATCTAAAGATTTATATTCTCTTTCCAAGCAAACTCTTGTTCCTTCCCTTTCAACCATTCTGAGATATCTTTCTTAGTCGCCCTTCAAAACATTCCCTCAATCACATATTTCGGATCCCGGAAATGGAACCATTTGTTGGCACACTAGTGTAAGACCCTAGGTTCAAGTTATATTAACAAAAAACACCCTTCAGATACTGGCCCATTCGGCATCACCTACATGAAAGTGAAGTCTCACTCGAGGCATCTATTGAGGATGCAGGAACCAAGCTTCTGCACTAGTGAGAGAATGGGAGGTGATCATTCTATTTATTCTTACTTATATGTTCTACGTGTGTTATTCGATATTTTTTCTTTGTGTAGATTTTAACATTGTACAAAATTTTACTGCAAACAGATTTTCAATAAAAGAACAGAAAAGATACAATGGAAAATACACACACTACACAGAGATTTACCCCTGGAAACCCAAACCAGGAAAACCAGCATATTCTATATTCATTCATAATGATACATTGTTTACAATACAATATACATATAGGAGCCAGTAGCATCCAAAACCCTAACCCAATGACCTAAATTAGTCCAAAACCCTAAATCCTTAACTGAAAATAAAAAACCATCGGAAAAAACCATGTGCCGAAAAATCGCCCAACAATGGACACGAAAATCGAGGCGACACAAAAAAATGAGGAAATGTGACATGTTTCTCGAGGCAAAAAAAAATATCAGGGGGGGTTTATCCCCCCCCTGCAACCTCAAACCCCCATGCACGCTCGGTGCATCATAGCAGACACTAGAGCTAGTCATGCAAATAATATAACACATACACAACATTCTCCCACTCGTTGTTTTCTTTGCATACAGGGGGTTACATGGTTACATAATAAACAATCCATGGAAGCAATTCCCATGGATCCTCTACACCAACAGAACTTCTCAGTGCTCACATATTTTCGTAATGAATCTACAACATTCTTCAAAATGTCCACCTTCATCAGCAACACTTTCTTTCCTTCAACCATGTCTCTCACAAAGTGATATTGAATATCAATATTCTTTGTCTTTGAATGATAAGACAGGTTCTTCACCAGAAAAATTGCACTCTGATTGTCACAATCTATCCTTACATCTTGCTGTACCAACCCAATACCTGAACACAAACTTTGTAACCATATTGATTCCTTACTTGCATGAATGGTTTCCATGTATTTAGCTTTTGTAGTTGAAAGTGCCACTACATCCTGTATTTTTCTCATCCAATTGATTACTCCTCCAAACAAGTTAAACACATACCTTCTTGTAGATCTCCTACGATCCAGATCTCCATCCCAGTTTTCATACACAAATCCATGTATGTCCAACACTTTGTCCAATCATGGTCTTCCTTGGTAGCACAATCCATAGCTAGTTATGCCACACAAAATACCTCAAAACCCTTTTTACTGTTGTTCAATGCTCCTTCCCTAGTTTTGACATATACCTGCTCAAAAATCCCACTGCATGTGCAATGTTTGGTCTAGTATAGACCATTGCATACATCAAACTTCCAACTGCACTCACATATGGAACACGAGACGTGTCCTCCTCCTCTTCCTGTGTCTTGGGACACTGATCCACAGATAACTTTACACCAACATGAATAGGTACATTGATCGGTTTACATTACTGCATATTAAACCTCTACAATATTGTCTCAACATATTTTCTCTGATTTAACCATAGTTTCCTCTTTTTCCGATCTCTTTTAATTTCCATGCCCAAAATAAAATTTGAAGCACCGAGATACTTCATGTCAAGTTTAGAGGACAAGTGAGTTTTCACATCCTGGATAATCTCCTTATTATTTCCTATCAGCAACATGTCATCCACATACAAGACCAAATAAATCAAATGATAACCAATTAATTTAAAATGCATGCAGTGATCCTCTTTTATTATTGTGAAGCCAATTCCCAGCTTATAAGTATCAAATTTTTGATACCACATCCTTGGTGATTGTTTTAAACCATACATGGACTTTTTCATCTTGCATACCAGTTCCTTCTTTCCCTTCACAGAAAAGCCTTATGGCTACTTCATATAGATTTCTTCTTCTAGATCCCCATGTAGGAATGTTATCTTCACATCCATATGTTCTACTTCAAAATCAAATGCATGAGCAACATATAACATAAATCTTATAGAAGTTAACTTGGAAACATGAGAAAAACCATCACCAAAATCAATTCCCTCAATCTGGGCATAACTCTTTGCTACTAACCGAGCTTTGTATTTCTCCACTTTGCATTTTGCATTCAGCTTATTTTTAAATACCCATTTTCTTCCAATGGGATTTCTTCCATTCGACAACTCCACTAGATCCCAAGCCTCATTTTTATCCAAGGCTGCCATTTCTTCATCCATGGTCTTTTTTCCAAAGCTTTCTATCCTCTGAATACACTACCTCCCTGACAGTTCTATGATCATCATCAGTAATAGACAAAGAAAAATTTGAACGAAAATTAGATGGAGTATACCTTTCCGGTAGCCTTCTTTCTCGAACCAATCTCCTCAATATTGGAGTATAAGGATCTTCTTCTTTTGATTCTTGTTCTTTTGTAGAGTTTGATTCATCATCCTTTAAATCAAACTCTATTTTCTTTGGTTCTTCCTTACTTGGAAGGACTTTATGTTTAACAAGATCCTTGATTTCTCTAAATACCACATCTCGACTATAAACAAGCTTCTTAGTTTTTGGGTTCCAAATCTTATAACCTTTGAGACCATCTTTATACCCAATAAAGATACACTTTTCATCCTTCTTATCTAGCTTACTCTTGTTTTCCTTTGGAACATGAACATAGGCCTCACAGTTAAATACCTTGAGATGTGTGAGAGAAGATTACTTATCAATCTATACCTCTTGTGGATTATTTTCATCCAGCGCTGATGAGGGTGATTTGTTGACCAGGTAACATGCAGTACCCACTACCTCTGCCCAGAATTCTTACCCTAACCTGACACCACTGAGCATGCACCTTGCTTTTTCCATCAACATCTTGTTCATCCTTTCTGCAACTCCATTCTACTGAGGTGTATATGGATTATTCTTCTACCTTGCTATACCACACTTCTTACATAATTCTTCAAATTCATTCCCGCGGAACTCTCCGCCACTATCTTTCCTCGACACCTTAACTCTTTTCTTTGTTTGATTCTCAACAAGAGCCTTAAACTCTTTAAACCTATATTTCTTCCTGAGGAAATATATCCAAGTATTCCTCGAGAATTCATCTATAAATGAGACATAGTACACAGATTTTCCCAATGATGGAACCGACACAGGTCCAAACACATCACTGTGAACTAGTTGTAAAATTCCTTCTGCCCTCGTTGCACCATAAGGGAATCTTACCCAATTCTACTTCCCATATACACAATGTTCACAGAAATCAAAATCCAGAGAGTATTTAGACATACCTTCAACCATACCTTTACCATGTAGTAGTCGAAGACCCTTCTCTCCAATATGACTCGATCTTTGATGCCACAACATAACCTTTTCTCCAGATATTGTATGAGTTCTTTATTATTCAACTCCAATACCATGAATAATGGAACTATTACACCCATCACTAATAGTGCTTCCTTGCAGCTTATACAGAGTTCCAAACCGAACTCCCTTTAGCAACACCATTGCTCCTCGAACCATCCTGCAGGTGTCCTTTTAAAATATTGTTTTTACCCCTGCATCGTCCATTTTGATTACAGAAATCAAATTTCTGGCCAATCCTGGGATGTACAGAACACCAGGTAGTGTTCTAATCCTTCCATCTATGAGCCTCAACTTGAATTTTCCTCGACCTATGATTCTGGTTGTCGAGTCATCACCTAGGAAAACATTACCTCCATCATAACTTTCATATTCATAGAACCATTGTCTGTGGGGAGTCATATGAAAGGATGCACCTAAGTCAACCAACCATGCCTCGTCATATACATGTGTGCTAGAAGAATCTAAGTACACATCCCCTCCTTCTTCCTTGGAGGTATTTTCTTCTATAGAAGGAGATTCTTCAGATCCCTTTGTTTTCTCAACTTTGGATCTACACTACTTCTTGTAGTGCCCTTCTTTTCCACATCTCCAACATACCTTTACAAAATTTCCTGGAGACTTAGATCTTCCCTTAGACTTAGATCTCCCACTTGAGGACTTAGATCTATTTCTTTCCTGGGAGCGTCCTCTTGCAAATAATGCATCTTTACTCTGTCCTTCCATATTCTTCCATCTCATCTCCTCCGACAACAAGGATGAGACCACTTCATCAAACTTCAAGGCAGTTGTATTACTACCTATGGCTACAACCAGACTATCCCATGAGTCCAGTAAAGAGCACAGTAAACTGATACACTTATCTTCATCTGAAATTTTAATCTCAACAAATACTAACTGACTTACCACAGTATTGAAGGAATTCAAATGATCTTCCACTGAGTGTCCATCTCTCATCCTCAAGTTGTACAGCTTCTTTCTTAGGAATAGTTTATTTACTAGGGACTTAAACTAATACAACTTCCCCAACTTATCCCATAAATCTTTGGCTCTAGATTCCTCTAACACATCCATTAATATTGAATCTGAGAGACACCGTCGGATTGTGCCCTTCACCTTCGGATACAATTTTTTCCAGTTATCTATTGAAGTTCTTGTAGGTGTAGTACCTAGATCCATCGTGATCCACTGATATTTGTCCACCAACAGATCTTCCATCTTGAGCTTCCAAAGCTCAAAACTTTTCCCATTAAACTTCTCAATCTCCATTTTCGAACTACTCGCCATTTCTTTTCACCTGAAAAATCAATACCACATATCTCCCACTGTAACAAGGCTTATCATAGTCCCAAACCAAACCCTTGACCACAAAAGCGTCCCCCTGAAGCCAATAAAGCTCTGATACTAAATGTAGATTTTAACCTTGTATAATATTTTACTGCAAATAGATTTTCAATAAAAGAACAGAAAAGATACAATGGAAAATACACACACTACACAAATATTTTTCCCCTGAAAACCCAAACCGGGAAAACCAACATATTTTATATTCATTCATAATCATACATTGTTTACAATACAATATACATATAGGAGCTAGCGGCATCCAAAACCCTAACCCAATGACCTGGATTAGTCAACAACCCTAATTCCTTAACTGGAAATAGAAAATTGTCGGCGAAAACCATGTGCAGAAAAACCGTCCAACAATGGACTCGAAAATCCAGGCAACACAAAAAACAAGGAAAAAATGTGACATGTTTCCCGAGGCAAAAAAAAATCTCGAGGGCGCTGCCCCTGAACACCCTACACGTCTGGTGCAATGTATCAGACACTAAATCTAGTGATGCAAATACTATAACACATACCCAACACTTCGTTGGTTACTTAGTTAATTTAGTTACATATTACCATTATACTTCAGATTGCAACATAAATCAAGTAATAAGACATTCATAACTATTGTGCAATGATCACACAAAAACTAACTCTAGTCTAACATACATCAATAAAGTATCCATGATCAATCACATAAAAGACAATAAACACAGTAGTTAACGTGGTTCACCCAACTTTGGCCTACGTCCACAACGGCTGGCTTCTTTATTCTGCTTTCAATAATTTTCTCGTGCTTGTGCACTATGCTTACAAAGATACATCATGTTATATTTTCCTTCACATATCCTAGCCACTCTGCAGTGCAAGCCTCTCTCTCTCTCTGCAATATCTCCCTAACATTCAAACATAGACTCAATAGTAATTTTGTAGAACCCATATTCTATCACTCTCATCTCAAACATAACCCATATTCTCCCAACCCATTACATATTTATACATGAATTATAGGGCTTAAAACCCTACTTTTCTCATCCCAAAACCCTATTACAATTCATGACAACTCAAGTGGACTTGTTTTTCGGGCTGCTTTACCTGATTTTGTGCCTACATGTTTCTTTTGCCTTCTCGACAGCCGGTCTTCCTGCTTTTGCGCACCTTGTTGTTTGTAGCATCTCGAACTATTTTCCTTCCTTTTCACCTGCTTTCCTCTCTTGCTTTCTTCTATGTTTTATTCTTATTACGGTGCACTGTACTCCTAAATGTGCATGAACTATGCAATCCCGAGCCTTCCTTGTCTTCCTTCTTCTTCTGCTGCTACGCACATCTTCCATACTTAGGATTTTTATGAACATAATTTCCACAATGCATGTCCAACATCCCCTTTCAGGTGTGCTTGGGGTTCCAACCATTGGCCCCATTGATGTAGCTATGCCCATTATAACTGCACAGGAAGAGTCCTCCCATGCTCATACCAAGGCTAATCGAGCAGCCAAATTTTTTGAAAAAATGCAACACATCCAACAACAAGTTCGGGATATTCTCTAGAAAGCCAATGCCAAGTACAAACAATGTTACGATCAACATCGGGTACCACACAAGTTTCAGGTGGGAGATAAGGTATGGTTTCATTTGCAGAAAGAGAACCTCATAGGACCCCATCAAAAGCTCCACCCACTCCAATAAATCCCTTAAACCATCACCAAGCCTATGGGTGAGAATTATTTTGAATTAAGTATTCCCCCTTTCCTTGGCTTGCACCTCATATTTACTGTGGAATTGCTTTGACCATATTTTTCACCTTTCCTGTACACTTCAGATGTGGTTGAGCACTTGGCCCCTACAAAACTCAATCTTGACTACATTGATCAGGCGATAGTGGATGGATCATGGAAACCAATATGAAGGGCACTTGCCTGCAGAACATCCAACTCTATCGGGTCGTCAAAGCAGGGTGGTTTTTTAACGTGGGAAAGTGGCTCACCAAGAGTCAGATTTAGTAGGATTTTCCCCATCTGATGGAGGAAATTAACACAATGAGGACCATTTATTCCTAAGGGGGGAGGAATAATCCAAGTGGATACTATTGGCCACCCATATTTTTCACTAATTTAGAATGGTTCCACATCTTGGCAGTTTTTCGGGTCCCAAAATTCTAGGGTCATTTTGAGGCCCTAAACAATGTTTTTTTGGCATGGCAGCGCCCAACATATGTTCGTGGCATCTCTCAGTTTGTTCATAATTTATACTTATTGGCTAAACCTTTCCAACATGCTACCAAGTGCCCCAAACGAAGATCGTATGCAAAAGTAACGCCCTCGAGAAGTTAATGTATCAACTAAACACATCAGGGCCCACAAACCTTTTGTGTTTCATCTTCTAGGGTTGGGTTTTTGGATGTTTACGATTTTCTCATTGATGCTTTATGTTAAAATTCATTTTTTGCCTCTTTGTAATCAAGTTCTTGCGAATGAGCGTAGCTGACACATCTCTCTCTTTAGGGATAAGCTACCACCATTCTAGCTAGTTTGTGTGCTTTGCACTTTATATTTTTTTGTGTTCCATTCATTAATAGAATCTGATTTAACTATATTATTGTGTTTATTGCAATATCTATGTGTGTTTCCTTGTGATATATTTTCCTTCATTTCATTCTTAGTATAATTTGAATCAATAGATCAGTACACCAATGTATGACATGGTTAAAACCCTAAAAAGGGGAAATAGTCCACGACCCCAACCAACGTGACCACTTGAGGCGATATATTAATGCAAAAGGAAAATATTTAACATATGAGATTTCTCACAATCGATCATCATCAAAAAGACCCTCCATGCTATTTAAATAGAGATCATGGACCAATTGAGTTCTAATCCATAGATCAATATAGTCATTAGTATCGATGAGAAGATGAACCATCCAACCACTTTATGTCTAGAACATAAGTATGATTGATGGATTAGATAATTAGAATGCACACTAAAGAAACACACTTTACGTAAAGACACATCAGACCAAGTTGATATTAATTAACTCCTAAGTGTCTAAATGTCCTAACATCCCCATTAAGAACAACTTGCAATGGGTTTGAAGTGTTTACACATGCGCCACAATAGGATAAGGAAGGAGGCATTAGATCCTATCCCCACTTAACGACAACTTGTTTAATTCCTAACATAGATGAAAGTTTGGAAAACTTCACTTCTATAAGAGACTTGGTGAAAATGTCTGCAACTTGATCATCTGTAGGGAAATAGAGCACTTTAAGAACAATATCTTAAAGAAGCTTTTTGATGAAGTGCGTGTGTAGATCAATGTTTTTTATTGTCCTAATGTTAAATTTGATCTTTTGAGATGTGAATGCCACTCTAATTATCTCACCAGTGTGGTTGATTTTTACTGCAAGAATCCAAACTCTAAAAAGATATGTCAAAGTCACAAGGATTCTTGACTTGCACTAATTGTTGCTTGATACTTTGCTTCAACTGAAGAAAGACCAATGGAATATTGCTTTTTACGTGCCCAAGTAATAGGTGCAATACCAAGAATAAACAAAAACATGCAATAAACTTTCAATCACTAGGATTAGTAGCCTAACTTGAATCATTGAAACCAACCAACAAAGGAGTCCCCCCTGAACTATAATGTATTCCAAACTAAATTATACCTCGAATATAATGAAGTGTCCTTTTTGTTGCTTTCCAATGGCTCTAGTGAGGTGTTTTCATTAAAATAAGCAAGAAGGCCAACAACAATGGAAATATCAGGATGTGTATGAGTCAAATACAAAAGGCTATCAACTAACTAATGGTACAAAGTCGCATCTACTTTAGGTGTAGTATAGGTGGTAACAAGTTGACTTCAAACTGGAAGGGAGAAGTGGTTGGTTTACAATATTCCATGTGAAAGTGACGGAGAAGGTCACATGTTAGATTGGGAAAGGGAATTCCTTCCTTGGTTTGCAAGAATTGGAGGCCAAGGAAATAATGCAAATGTCCTAAGTCCATCATTTCAAATTTCTTCTTAAAGATAGATTTCACATTTGTTAAAATTTTGGGGTCACTACTAGTGAGTATAAGGTCGTCAATATAAAGAACAAGTATTATGAAATGGTTACCTACTTTCTAGGTATAGACATTCAAGTTAGAATGACATCTAGAAAGTTTGGTTTCAATAAGAAAGTTATATCTTTAAGCATACCAAGCTCGAGGAGCTTATTTAAGGCCATAGAAAGATTTCTTAAGGTAGCTAACACAATTGGAGTCATTCTAAATATAGCTAGGAGGTTGTTTCATGTAAATTCTTCTTGCAAATTCCCATGCAAGAAGGCATATTTAACACATATTTGATGGACCTCCCACTTATATCAAGCCACAAAGGCTAGAACAAGGAAAATGGAATTAATTTTGGCTACAGGGGTAAAGGTTTCAATATAGTCAATTCCTTCTACTTTAGAAAATCCTTTGAAAACTAATCGAACCTTATGTCTTTCAACACTTCCATTTGATGCATACTCATCTCTATACACCCATATACATATGACAAGTTTTCTTACTTTTGGAATACATACAAGATCCCAAGTATCATTCTCCATTAAGAAACAATATTCTTTATTCATTGTTGCATTCCAAGTCAGATGGACAAAATATTCTGCAAATGTTTGTGGATCACGAGTCTCTGAAATTTGAGCTAAAATAGATGAGGCTTGCTAGAATTGTGAAATTGTACAACGTTGATCTAAAGGATCATAAACAAGATCACCAACTGCTTCTTGTGGTGTACAAACCCATCTAGGAAGTTGTGGTGTTGGTGCAAGTTCATGTTCAACAGACCCAACTAAAGGAAGGTGAGTAGGTAGAGGTGGATTTTCATCCTCACTTCATCCTCTAAAGAAGAAACCAAAATATGAGCACTAGAAGAAAATTTAGGAATAAAATATGGCATCACTGTTGAAGATGGATCGTAGGCTAGAGATGGCACAAAAATCAAATTAGGTGCATAGGTTGAGATACCTTTATTAAACATAGCATCTCTCTCGATAATAATTTCATTGGAATGAGGTCGAAGAAGTCTACAACCCTTTACATCTTTAGAATATCCAACAAAAAATGCACTTCTCACTAATATTTTGTAATGCTTTCCTTTTCTCATCAAGAATGTGAGCCCATGCTTCACTACTAAACAAATGAAAGTGGCTTACATTAGGTTTAGTTTTACTCTGTGCTTTTTCTAATGTTATGTCCTTTAAAGCTTTTGTGGGAGCGCAGTTAACTATGTATTTGTCACAATTAATGGATTCCACCCCAAAATGAGGGCTTAATCCATTAGATTGGATTGTACAATTTGTCATTTCTTTTAATGCGAGATTCTTTCTCTCAACAACACCATTTTGTTTTCGTGTTTATGAAACAATATGTTACATATGAATTCTCTATGTAGTGTAGTATGTTCTAAATTTGTTGTTAACATATTCACCTCCATTATTTTTTATTAACTTTTGAAGATGATGTCCATATTGTTTTCTACAAGGGCGTTGTAGGCTAGAAACATGTCAAAAAATTCACTCTTAAATGTTAAGAAATAAAAAGTCCATCTAGAGAATTCATCCATGAAAGTAAAAAAATACTTGAACCCAAAGAAATAAGTAGAAGGAATCTTTCCACAAAAATCATTGTGAACAAGTTGCAAAGGGGTTGAGGCGTTCCAAGAGGCACACTTTTCATAACTATCCTGATGATGTTCATCATGAGCATAGTTGGAACAAACACCATCTCCATAAGAAATAAGAGGAAGACTAGTCACCATTTTTTATTACGTGGTTTTTGCAATGAGCGATAGTTTAGATTACCAAACCATTCATGCCAAAGTTTGATAAATTCATCACCATGAGAAATAAAAATCAATGGAAGAGATGATGACCCAAAGTTGTCAAATCTATACAACTTAGTAATATCATCAACAATTACGGTTGTTAGGACATGCTTAGGATATTTTAAATCCTTGATTACAGCTTGGTCAACCTAAATAAGTGATTTGATACACTTATATAAGGTTGAAAGAAATACTTGGAACACATAATACATCATTAAAATGACCATCATCTGCTTGAATTGTTCCAGACCCTAAAACACTAAGAGATCTATCATCACCAACAAATATTTGTTTGGTGTTACATATTCAGATCATAAAAGATGGTTTTATCCTTAGCCATATGATAAGATGTTCCATAATCAATAAGCTACTCATAAAAAGGAGTAGATATTGCATTGAAGAAAAACCAGAAGTAGAAAGTGTGTGTTCACGATAAGAAGAAGAATCAAGATTGGTGTTGTACTTCTCCATTGGTGCTTCTAAGGCTTCCATCTTCTTCAAATATTTAGACTCCAGATTACCATCTCACCCACAAAAACTACAATGTCTCTCTGTCTTCTTGCCTTTTGATTTAATTCCTTTATCACCATTGGGAGTAGGAGTTGGATAAGAGGGTTTGGGAGCTTTGTTTTGTTTGTTGTTGCAAGGATGTTATTTCTTTTGATTCTTAGTTTTATCCTTATGTTGTGCCACTAATGCTTCATTACATGTACCTGTAGTGTTGATCACTCCAATATGGAACAACATATCTTGCTCTTTGATCAAAGAATCATAAAAATATTCAAGAGATGGAATTTTATAAGTATTGCCTTGACTAATAAGAGCTTATTTGGTAGAGAAAAAAGTAGATACAAAAATACAATAGGAAGTGCTAAGCTTAGCAAGAATAGCATATATACGTTGGTCATCTGTCTTGATTATTTTACATTTTGCAAGTAAAAGTATAAGTGTTTTGAACTTAGATAGAAAATATTCAATGCAAGAGAAATCATTGGGATTGAAAGTAATCAATTGATTTTCTAGTTGGTGTGATTGAATGTCATCGTGTTTACCAAGCACGGTTTCCATCTTTTGTCATGTTGCATCTGGGGTCTCAATACCTTTATGGTGAAATTGAAGATCACTAGAGATGGTCATTTTGATTAATCCACGTGCTTTATCATTTTTATTATCCCATTTGTCTCTATTTAATACAAAAAGAAGGACAATTTATGTTCCCAAGGTAACTCGGTAAAGTCCCCTACTTATTAGTATATCTTCCATACAAGATTTCCATGAGAAGTAGTTTGGACTAGTAGCTAGAGATCACTTGAACTAGCCATGTTATGATATGTAAGTAATATGGCTTCAAAAACAAAAACTGATTGTCCAAATAGAAACTTCTCGAAAAAACAGACAATGTAAAAAAAATGACACTGAAAATGGACTATGGATGTCAAAGTTATGACCTTTTGAATAAAGTCATAAAATGTAACCAAGGTGCCACATGGAAAGTGGAGGTTGAACAATGGGGTGATAGATGCATAATGACGATGATGAGTAAAAAAAATTCCCTTCCCTCTGTATATTTTCCTATAAACTCACTTCTACAAATAAGTTATTTTTATAATGTAAATGATTCACTTTTATAAAATAAATGATAACCACTTTTACACAAAACAACTTTATAAATTAACGTTGCATGTAAAACGTAAATTAAAAAAAATAAAAATACTTATGAGTGATGCAATTTTATAATTTAAGTGAAATGCACTTTACATTGTTGTGTTATAACTGAAGTTGCATGAACTTTTCCAAAAAAAATAACTTAATGAAAATAAATAATTAAACTCAAAATTTTTAATTTAATAAAGTAATTTTTAACCAAGTGAGTTAATATAAAATATATGAGAAATATTAGGAAGGAGAAGGGGGGCTTTCTTTATTTTATTTTTTTATATTTACTTTTTCTTATTTATTGATTGATTAATTTTTTTAACTCTTTGCCTGGAAGTGCATGCTAACCCTGAAAATCTTTGTTCTTGCCTACAAAAAAATTCAACACAGTCGCACATAAAAACAACAAAAAATAAACATTCTTTTCTAAAAAACAAATTTAGGACTTTATAAGCTCGAGGTTAGATCTCGATTAGTATACCCGGAAAATGCAAGTTTTCTCTTTGTTTATGATTTGTTGAAATTGCATAAAGCATAGGGAAAAGAACATATGCAGAAAATAAAACACTTTCTACTATGTTTCTGATTTACCAAGATTGCACAAGATGCATGACAAAGAGCATATGTAGATTGAAAATGGAGCAAACATAAATAAAAATAGAAAAAATGAAATAAAATATTAAAACATAATGAAAGAAACTAATGAAATTGTATACCATTGAATCTAATAAAAATGGTCGTATATGGGAAACGTAAACCTTTTTGGATGAAATGAAAAGGGTTCCAACTGAAAACATGACTCTAAACACATTGAAACAATTGTGTTGACCCAAAAATTCTCAAAAATAGAAAAATCCAAAAATCCTTGATGCACGCATCGATAGAGGTTCTAGATTTTGATCAACAACAAGATCGGGTCTTCATAGGTGCTTTGATACCATATTTGATCAACAAGGTATATGCATATAGATCAAACACCTTAAAGTAATCTCTTACACGCACATATCAAAGATTAGTACACCAATGTGTTATGTATTTAAATCCCTCAAAGATGAAAACAATCCATGACCCCAACCAATGTGACTACTTGAGGCAATATATTGATTCAAAAGGAAAATAATTTACATATGAGCTTCTCACAATCAGTCAATAACAAATGATCCTCCATGTTCTTTAAATAGAGATCATAGACCAATTGGGTGTTAAGACATGGATCAATATAGCCATTAGTATTGAAGAGAAGATGAATCATCGGATCACTTTATGTCTAGAACATAATCATGATCATCAAATTGGATAATTACAATGTGCATTGAAGAAACACACTTACCTAAAGACACATTAGAACAAGTTTACCTTAAATAACTCCCAAGTGTCTAAATATCCTAACACCCCACACATCTAGTGCCAACACCTCACATGCATCCAGTCATTATGCCTTCATGGTTTAATATTGTCTAGCTCGTGGATTCTTGTGACCCTTTTGAGATAGTTAGGGAGGAAAAGAAAAGGAAGAAAGCCAACAAAGATGCACTAGTTTTCCCAGAGCCATATGATCTTATGACCTATCCTGGACTCATTCCTATCTACAATGATAAAACTGTCCAGTAAACAATAATCACCTTGGAGCCACTTTTTTGGAAGCCATATTCAGTGATGGGAACCCAAGACTGGAGAAATGCATAAGTCAAATTTGAAATCGTTGACTTGCCTCCTATTAATGATATTTCAATGAAAAAATATCTAGTAGTATGGTGTATGATTAATACATCATAGTATCCCATTCAAGGGAGGCTTTCAAGAGGAAATATGATCTAGGTGGACATCAGTGTCTACCCACCTATTCCACTAGCTCAAAATACAGTTTCCATCTTGGTAGTTTTTCTACAGTTTTTTGAGTCCCAAACTTCTGGAGTTGTTTTGAGGCCTTAAACGATGTTTTTTTTATCTCAATAGCACCTAGCATATAGTTAAAGGCAAATGATAGACATAACGTACTGTGTACTCCTCGGCTAGACCTTTCCGACGCGGTAGCAAATGCCCCAAATGGAGATCATATGCAAAAGTTGTGCCCTCAAGAAGTTAACGTATCAACTACCCCCATCGGGGCCCACAAACCTTTTGGTGTTTCATCTCCCAGGGTTAGGGTTTCTGATGTTTAAGTATTTCTCATTTATGATTTATGTTAAAAAGACATTTTGGAGCCTCATTATAAGCATCTTCTTGCGAACGCACGTAGCCATCACATCTCTTCTCAAAGATAAGCTACCACCATTCTAGTGAGTTCATTTCACTCTGTCTTTTCTTTTACAGTCTCTTCATATTTCATTCTTTAATAGAAATTGAGTATTATTGTATCTCTGTGTTTCTATCCTATTTTTGTGTGTCATTTCATTCCCTCATAAATTTGTATCAAAATATGAGTCTACAATTACTTAAAATCATTTTGTGACTACAAAGGTAAAATCCCTAGAAGTTGAAAAAGGGATACAAGAGAATATATTGGTCTCTTTAGGAAGAGATGCATAGGTAGCTACATAAGTTGTCTCCATCCTTAAAGAGAATGAATAAAGGAATAAAGCCTTCAAGAGAAGCCATGTAGTAGTAGTGTTTCAATAAACATGGCAAATCGTTGAAGAGAAGTAGAAATAGGGTGATGAAGTCAATTATCCAAGGAATGAATGTTCTCCTAAATTATAAGAACCAGTCCTTGGAAGAAAGGGTGGTGTCTAAGGAAGTTTAACAAGCCAAGGAAACAAAAATATCCTTACAACTAGACAAGGTCAATGAGTAGATCAAGGCCCTACATCATAAAATCGCGTAGGTAAAGATGGACTGAAGATGACAACATGATGCAACTTCATAAAAAAATTGAATGACTCCTCAAGGAAGTTGTCAATTGGAAATC
>SNQJ01S0006767.1:309585-321561 GCA_010110895.2 Picea sitchensis | reverse complement strand
TGTATAAAAGCATTGAGTCATGCAAGCATTACACACTATGATTGTTCTATCTACAATATTGCAAGCTACATATTATGATGGTTGTTAAGGTCTGCTTGTGTTATGAGCTCTAACTTGGTATATGACCATCATGTATATCAAATATAATGAGCAACACATGTATAAAAGCATTGAGTCATGCAAGCATTACACACTATGATTGTTCTATCTACAATATTGCAAGCTACATATTATGATGGTTGTTAAGGTCTGCTTGTGTTATGAGCTCTAACTTGGTATATGAGCATCATGTATATCAAATATTTGGTTGCATGGTATAAAATGTTATATTTATTTTTGGGTTTTATGACTCAAATACCCATTAGAATTGACACCTCGTATGGAATTATATGGTTCTTACCCATATATGAATCTCATTAGTTTTATATGGTGTTAAATTTCTTGGGTTTTGATTCAAATTTTATAATACCTCACATTGAATGCATTTGATACATGACATAGGTATGAGGTATGTAATATGTGACTTGTTGGTATTTGATCACTAGCTACATATTATATACAATTGCAAATTTTGGTGCATATCACATGTGGTTTATAAGTTTATAGCATGATTTATTTTGGAGTTATTAGCAGTGGGATCGAGGTTTATTTGATTTGATGCATAGACAAGTACACATGCTATGATGGTTTTTGGATTGATGACATGGAATGTGTGTTAATGGAATATTGGTTGGAAACATCGTTGAAGCTAACATGCATTGAAAGCGACGAGACGTGGGTAATTACTCCATAGTCTCACGCTATATCACTCTCAATTCACCTTGGATTTCGGTCATTTTTGTTGTTGGAGATTGAAAGAATGAGCCATGAGCTCTGTTGGTGTAAACCCTCGCACCTGGCAATTTTGGTAACGAACTTGGATTTCAATCTTGGTTTAAAGGGAATTATTGTACAAGGTATGACTCCGCAGTCTATTCAACATATTTTACTACAAGTTTGTCTCAAGTCTAGTTGTAATTGGCTCTGGTATATCGTGATTATGTTGCATAAATGTCTCCTTTATCCCTTCTTTACCGTTTCTTGAAAGGAAAAGAAAAAAAATATGCTTGTTTGCAAAAAAATAGTGATCGCTTTGTTTGCGTCCTCCATTTTCACATTTTACATATTAGTTCATAAAGAAAAGAAGATTGTGGGCAGTTCATGGTTTGCATGCATATGATATTCGAACATCCAGGTTTTTCATTTCGGAATGTATAAAGGGTTTCCTAAAAAAAATTGAACTTTGAACTGCACCCCCTCACTATATATTACTTGCATGTTTTTGGGGCTTGTCTAGAATTCCATTCCGATGTAAATGCATGTTCTTGACAAGGAATCTAGAATCAATGATCGTTTTGGGATCACAGATTTTTTATACATGCGAACTCTTCAGCATTCTGCTTCCCTCCTGGATTATTGGGTTTAAGAGAAGTGATGGTTTTTGTAACCCTAACTCGATAATGAGCTCGAAAGCTCCAAGCTTGGATTGATTAGTCGCATGTGCTTATCTCCTTTTCGTTTTGATTGTCAACATCTCATGGCTTAGAATTGCGAGCATTTTGGAAAATATTTTACATATTGAAGACTTCATTTTTGACCTCGAATCACAAATGGAAACCGTGGGTTTCAAAATCCTTCTCTACAGACAATAGATTATGATATTTGAACCCAGACTTTTCAAACTCATGCACATAATATATTTTCCAGTTGAGGTGTGGTTCCTCTTATGACTGTCCACAACCTGTTGATATTTTGGTTGAAGTCTTGTACAAGTAATAGTATGGGATTTCGTTGACGAATTTGTCATTTGATTTGAATTGATATATGTTTAAAAGAAGGAAATATTGACAATTGGTTTCATTGTGGTTCAAGTTTGAGTATGACAATTTTGAAAATGGTTTTTAAATTCACTTTTGTGACTGCAAGCTACAGTTTTGAACTAGGGTTTTTCATATTCAAATTCTTGATGTCATTGCCAGGTGAACCATGGCTTTTCTTGTTTCATTCCTTCGACCTATTGCATCCTCAAGAGAAAGTTTGGTTGGGTTTAAACTACATATGTATGCAATACTAGTGTATTCTATTAAGTGATTAACATAGTCAATTGGTTGGAGATTAGTTTAAATGGATTTAATTGGATATATCTTTGGGTATTGTAGGACCTTCTTCTATAGCTCAATTTTGATTAAAAGATTTATTCTGAACATAGGAATTATAAAGAGAAAGATTATGCATATGGTTGCTCACAATGACTTGAATTCTCGGTGAAATATAATAATGGAAAAGTAAAAGGATTGTTACATAGACTCATTATTCCTTCATTATTTCCACTTTTCATAAACTATTCCCTTAAATCTCGTTCATTTATTTCATGTTTTCATTCTCATGCTGTCTATGTAATTAAGTTAAAATATACACCAAAGATAGTATATTTTGGGATATATAACTCTTAATTTCAAAGGACAATATTTGTTACGACATATATAAATGATGAGATGAGGCTTGATACTACTTTGGAGTCGCTGATTTGATTTGGTTAAATCAGAGACATTAACGATATCTTTGGATTGATGATATTTGTGACATAAATGATATTGATTGTTATATAGACTCACTATGCCTCATTGATTTCATTTTACATAAGATTTTCCTTCAAGTCACATTCATATACAATATCTGTTTCAATTCTTTCCCTATCTATTTAACTAAGATGAAATATACCAAAAGAGGCATGGATGTTTGATAAGGAAGAAATTTATTACAACATAAATGGGTCATTGAAAGACTTAAGGAATTGTTCTAGGTGATTGATATGATGATGAACACTTGGAGACATATTTTGAAATTAAATGTGGGCAACTTTATGTATGAAATGGTGATCAATGTGTATGGATCAGACTTGGGCATTGTCAGTTGATTGAATTTGGAGTTATATTTTTGTCACTATTTCCATTTTCCCCCTTCATATCCCATTTGTGTTGCATGGTCATGTTATGTCAAAGCTAGTTTAATCATTTAGACAACCCTTATTAGATGTCTTATCTTACTATTGTTTTATACTTGTGCTAATTGGATTATTATGGTTATAGATGAGCTTCTTCATCAAGGGTACAAACATAGGAGGAAATAGAGGAGGAAGAGGCAGAAGGACTAACACTTTCTAGTAGCCTAGGGGACATAAAAAACCAATGTTATCTATTCATTTTGACATTGAATCTGATGAGTTCCAACGGTTGATCCAAATAGGGCACTTGAACCTTGATGGTTAGCAAGCCTTCCCACAACCCCAAGCAAGCCCAAATGCTATCTTGCAGCCTAACCCTAGAATTGTGAACGTCCCCGAGTCTCCTATGCAACCTAACATTGAAGGACGGGTAAATTTATTTGTTAATCCTTCTTCAGGTGCAAATCTGTGGCCTATGACTCCCCCTCCTCCACCAATTCATACTATTGTTGCTAGTGCATCTATTCCTTTACCTCCGGTTCAATCAGTATTATTTGTTCACACACCAACTACACATGAGTTCATGCCTCCTCCTCCTCCTCCAAAGGAGCATAAAACCACACCACATTGTTCTCATATTGACAAAGGAAAGAAAACCGTTACTTCTACCATCATGGCCATGTTATCCCCAACTTCTAGGGATAACTAAGAAGATGATATCTCAAGGCCCTTAGGTTGCATACATGGAGTACCGAGAGACTGTTTGACAAACAATCTCCACTTGCACAAACATAGACCCAACTCACCACCATAGCTCCAGGTTCATCACGACATTATCCACCACATCAAATGGCCTCCAGAAGACATTGGGTCTTGCTCCATGAGGTACAAGCCAGGTATTATGGTGAGTTTCATTTCAATATTTGAGGCATTTGAGTTTGTTGCATCTATTATTGCTTTTGATTATGTAGCATTTGCTTGGACATTATGCTCTTTTCCCTGTTTCACATTGGTGGTTTACATTGCACCCTAGTAAGTGGGTCACCCTCAGGGATATGTTTGCTACTGGGAGGTCCTCTTGACAAGTCATCGTGCCATTATCAACCATACTTGTCACTTTCCACACTTCATCCCCTCATATACTCACTTTTTTGGATTTTCGGGTGTACTGACCCAAGAAGGGGTTGTCCCTCATTTCATGGGAAGAAGGGGCTGAAGGCCCAGAGGCTTGTAGCTAGAAAAAAATAAAATCCAATCATTAACCTTCTAGATGCTCGCCTAGGGATCCAGAGGACAATGAAATGTATTTCATAATAAACCGATGGGACCCGTAAAATAATAACTAATAACAAAATTCCAACCAAGGTGGAGCAGGTGTGGGCATTGTTTTTATTGCTTAGGTAGAAGCCCCACACATGTTTTCAACTTGGGGAAGAATGATGTGACTAGGGTAGAGTCAAGGTGGGCACACTTTTTCATTCTTAGGTAGAACACCCACCTTGGCTTCAACTTGGAAACATCCTAAAAGAATAAAAGACAATAAGTGGGCTTGGAAGAAGGTTGCATTGAAAACAAAGGTGCAACACACCATCTACAAAGGCACCCATAAATGAGACGCTACAACCCCTTGTATGTCATGAACCCCATGCCAAAAATTATTCCCCTCATCCATGGCATCTCATCCACATGACTTAGAAGGAGGTCCCCTCGGGAAACACCCCTAAACTTGAGGTACGATTCACCCAATAGGTCATTTTGTCAACCCTCCCATACCTAAACTTGGCAAATTGCATAGGGTCTTGGAGCATTGGTTTATTTTGATGAGGTGGTTTGGATGTACTTTCTTAGATGGATATTTTATTGATTTGATTTACTCATCATGATGCATTTGACTTGAGATTCTTGGAGGGTGTATCCATTTGTCTTTGCAGGACCTAGTTAGTGGACAGTTTTAGAAGAACAAGCCTATCTTGGGCTTCCATGGGGCTTGAAGCCCACAGGTTGGATGCCAAGGGCCCACATGCTAGATAATGAAGACGTTCCTTTGGAGGCTTAGAAGATACCATGGAGGACCTCACCTATCCCCTACCACCCAAACAACTTTCCTAAGAAGGCCAAAACATCACCTTTGAGGGGTTGACGTCACCCTACGGCTAGGGTTTGGTGGTGATTGATGACACTTAGCACTTTTAGAAGGAAGGAACCCATGGATCATGGAGGAGAGGCTTGGATCAAAGACACTTGGCCTTTGGAGGCCTAGCTCACCCATCTCCAACTCAATGACTTGACCTAAAGTGCCAAAAGTTACCCAAAAGGAGGGTGACGTCATGTTTTTGGGGTCTCTTTTATGTACAAAGTATGAATTAAATAATATTATTTTGTAAAGGGGTAAGATAAGGGTTGTTGACCCCTTATATTTTGTTTTACCCTAAATTATGTGGAAAAACTAATTTTGAGAGGATTTGTATAAATAGAGATCATTTGTATCTCACTTGGACATAAATCTACCATTGTGAGAAGACTAGTGGCTGAAATTTGTGCCCTACTTGGGCATTTTTGTATCTCTCTCTTATGCAAGTGATATTTGGTGTCATATCTTGGTGATTGGATGAGTCTAAGTGGTGTGCAACTCTTGGAGGCTTCTTTACTTGCTCTTGAATGGTAAATGCTTGGTGAACTAGGGTTTGATCTCTCTCTTTCTTCAAATTGGTAAGGAAAAATCTGCATTTGTTATTTGTTTCTTGCATGTTCTTGGTTATTGTTCATTTAAACCTTAGGAGGATTATGTTGCATACACCCTCCATTAAGCTTCATCTCATTTTCTAAGTTTATAAGTCATTCTTGGATGAGGGTTGCTAGGAGAAATACAAGAGTGTATACCCTCCTAGATTTACCCTAGTTTGATTGGCATACCCTAGGGAGTAAGAGGATATACATCCCTAGGGATATTGTTGATCTAACTTGTGTTTTAAAGACTCCATTCACCCTATTATAAAGACACTAATATGATTTTTTGCATTGGTAAATGTTTTTTAGTGAGATATCAATCTTGTTTAAGTTGGATTCTTTTGTGGATGCCTCGAGGTTGCTAAACCCTCTAGGGTGTCTTAGTTCTCTTGGTATTATTGGAGCTGTTATAACATTTAATCTACAACAATTAGGGCTGCAGAAACCATAAAACAATTATCTAAATAAATCACAACCAACCACCAGAAGTTGCTAAAAGTTTGTCCCTATCCTCTACTAGTCTTGACGTACTTTTTGAGTGAATTGTTGGAAAGTTTTGGTGGTTGTTTTCTTTGTTGTAAAAAATTGTTTGCTACAACCATAAGGCTGCTAATTATATTTGTAGTACTTGTTTATGACAACCTTATCTTGTTGCTAAAGTCTCATGCATTATTACTTGAGTTAAACTAGTCATTGCTAACTTGTCACTTGCATCCTTAACTAGACTTTTAGCAACTTTATTTGCAGCTCTTATTATCCTTTGTTGCTGATATATATCATTGTTTATTTCTACAATTAGGGACAAGAATATTAACTTGCTTTTCCAACACATTATTGGGATTGTATCTTTGTTCTCCTTGTGTCTCAGGCAGGTACAATCACTTCTTGGCAGGTTTTCTATACTGTGGTGCATCTTCCACCATCTACGAGACTCTTTTCAAGGCCTTTTTTACCTTACATCATTGAACTATAGGGGGATACTTCATCATCTCTTCATATTCCATCTCATTTCCCCTAGGGTCACCGAGATTCCCCCCTTAAGGTGATTACTTCATCTCTAAAGTGACGAGAATACCTATCTAAGGTGAAAGTGGGTAGGTGTTCTCTTAGTTGTCACCATATTTTTGTTTGGGTTAGGCTTTGTCCAACCTAAAACTTGTGCGATAACAGGCCAAATCCTCTTCCTCTGCTCATTAAAAGATTATATCAGCAGGCAGTGGGAAGAGAAGTTTACAGGAAGAGCATCCTAAAATTACCCAATTGGAAGAGAAGAAGTCCCAATATGAGGACTTTATTAAAGAAAAAGATGAGTTTTTCAGGAAAAAGTTTCATGAATTATTTTAATTATGTTTGAACTGATGTTGACTTTGATACTATTTGAGGACAAATGGTAGAACCATGATATTTTATTTTGAAAACTTTTAAATATCATGTTGTTTTTATGGGAGACACAAGTGTTTTATGCCATGGTGTTTGAGATGCATGTTTTTGGTATGATATATGACGTTGATATATTTTATATTTGATGATTTTATCATGGAGTGACAAGGAAAAGCTATTTTGATTATTGATATAAAGTGTGCATCTAGAGGGGGACCCCACCTATTTAGTTATTATTTATTTATTAACTATCCTTATCAATAAAGTTATTGTGTTATTTATTAACTAAAGTTTTTTAACTTTAGTAACTAAAAGTGGTTCAACTACTTGAGGAACTACCTTTTAGAGAATAAAAGGAAGAACATAAGGACAAAGAAGACATGAGGAATTAGGGAGAAACGCTTTTGATAATCTTTGCTCTTGTTTCATATTGAGATTTTGAATTTCATTCTTTCATTTTTGAGTTTCTTAAAAAAACTAAATCCTCTTGTTGATAGTAGGATCTTTCTAAAGGTGGAAAATAATAAAGGACTAGGAAACATTGATATTTGACATGCTTCAGAAGGTCATTCATTTCTCTTGATAGTCTGTCTAGTTTTATTATAATTTTTGAATTAAGTTTCAGGTCTGATTAAGATTATTTACAGAGTCAAGACTTGATGGGTTTGTGACTTGGTTGATCCAGTGTATACAATCTTGGTCATTTTATTTCAGACACCAGTTGTCTATGTATGAGGTTCAATTCCATCTTAGACTTCTAAGTCTGATATTGGTCCTCTCCTTCGTAGGGGTTTGAAAAAATACATTCTTGTTGTAACTCAGAAAAGCTATTATTAATAAAATATGTTTTTTCTCAATTGAGACTTGTGTATTTATGATTTTAAATTGTATTTATTTCTTTATTTCATTCATTTTATTTCTTGTAATCATTTACATATAAACACTTTTTACAATTTTTTTTTTAAGTTGAAACACATTATATTAAAATAGCATCAGGTCAAAGAACATATTTCTTGAAGGTTTATTGATATTTTTGCAAAGATATAAACCCAGGGTAACATTCCTGCCTATTTTACCTTAGCCTAGTAAGATTTAAAAATGCAGTGAGGACTTTCCATTCCTCCCATCAACAGACACCAGATGGGGACTATAAAATCTTGGTCATGGGATTCTATTGATTCCTTTCCAAAATATGGAGCTTATAATTATGCTTATAGAGAAGAGAAGAATAAGGATAGAAAGAAAACAAAACCAATGTGATAGATCCTCCCAACACAGAGTTAATAAATCAATATAGATTAACATGATTTGACTCACAAAATTTTAGTACTTTGATGGTACACAAATTCTCGATGCCTTCTTCTGGTGTTGAGAGTTGTTTATATAGATTCTAACCAACATGCCACTACTATTGATTAACCTCTTTCTCCTAGGGATTAACCCTTAATTAAGGGCCACCACTTGCTCCTAACACCACAAAATTAGGGAGACATGTGAGAGTTGCAACTGAAAATGGCTGCTTACCATTTTTGTCTCTTTCCCCTTTTGGAGCCACTTCCCTTTTCAATTTGGAAAGGTGGTCTCATGCGTGATGAATTTGATACTGTTGGCAGCTAGGAAGGTACTTGTTGTTTGGCGAATGCCTAGGTGAAGGTGTTCGATTCTCGTGGTACTCCTTGATGCAGGGTCCTTGTGGAAAACTCATACATGGTGCTTAGTTGTTGTTACCCCTCTTTGCTAATTGTCTTCCCTCCTCTCAGAACCCTAAAGGACTTGTCCAATTCTATATTTTTTGTATGGTCAGTGGGGCCTAAAGAGCATATAAGACACTTCATGAGGGTTCAGGTGGTGATTGAATAATATAGTTGATTAAAGAACTCTACAGGTGAGGGAATGGTCCCTTTATCCATTTCATTTGATAAAATGTCCCTAGCTTCCTCTGACAACCTATCATACATATATGGAGTATGTAATTTCAATAGGTCATACCATGGGCATGGAATTCCATGGATTATCATGTTTTCCATGTCACCCATGAATTATTTAATGGGATTTTCTACTGCAGTGGCCCTCATATTAGTAATCCTCCAACTCTTCAATTTGTTAACATAGGTAACATCATCCATTGATACATACATTTGATCCTTGACTCCCAACAATTCTAGGGTTTGAGATAGGATTTTGTTCAGGATTGATCGATTGTCTTGACCACTACAACCATGTCCTCCACTTCCTTTCAAGTCTCATTCAAATATTTATTTACGTTCCCATGGAGAATATCAAATTTCATGTACTATTGTAAGTGGTCTCTAAGTTTGGGAGTATTGTCAAAGACATAATCCCAAATTGTGATTTTCATGTATTTCATGATGGTCACCTACAATTTATCCTTTGCCAAGGCTTGTTCATACATGGTCTTCCAGACATCCCTTTCCTTTGTCAATGCTGCTACTTCTTTCTTCTCCTCATGTAACTTCTTTTGTGATTCTTTCGATTTTTTCCCCTACTTTCTCAAATATTCTTTCTGTTTATCACTCATGCTTTGTGTGCTTGTTGCTTTGACCAAATTCTCATGGTGCCTTGATTTCCAATTGACAACTTCCTTGAGGAGTCATTCAATTTTTTTATGAAGTTGCATCATGTTGTCATCTTCAGTCCATCTTTACCTACGCGATTTTATGATGTAGGGCCTTGATCTACTCATTGACCTTGTCTAGTTGTAAGGATATTTTTGTTTCCTTGGCTTGTTAAACTTCCATAGACACCACCCTTTCTTCCAAGGATTGGTTCTTATAATTTAGGAGAGCATTCATTCCTTGGATAATTGACTTCATCACCCTATTTCTACTTCTCTTGAACCATTTGCCATGTTTATTGAAACACTACTACTACATGGCTTCTGTTAAGAACCAAAGACTGAATACAAAAGCACCACAATAGATATACAAGAAAAATATGAAAAATCTTCTTTATTACTATCAAACCCTTAGGGTAGGGCAACACCATACAATGGATCATATTATGGAAGGGATCCTCTCCTGTTCACTTGCCTCTTCGAGGGGGCATCCTCTTATTGAGCTGCCGCTCCAAATATAATATTTCTCTTCATGTCTCATTACATTGCTTGAACCCCTTTATATAGTGATACCATCACCTAAGAACATTCTAGAGGAGGAACCTTCTAGAAGTAGCACCTTCTAAGAAGTCCTCTTACATTTATTATATCTAATTACCCATTTATTATATCTAACTACCATAGTGGACCTTATTCAATAATATAGTGGACATAGTCCACCTTACATTGAATAACCTCTACTATTATCACTATGGGCCCTCTGGGCCCCCCCACTATCTCTCTAGCTACCTTACATTCCATCCCCCTTATGAAAGCGTTGTCCTCAACGCTTGATGTACAACCATATACCAGGGTCCCATGGATAATTGTGGACCATAATATTGAAGAAAACTGAAGAACCAAGGTCCCATGGATAATTGTGGACCATAATATTGAAGAAAACTGAAGAACCAAGGTCCCATGTAGAAAGGAAATCCACCATACTGAAGTATTCCAACCACCATTTTAAGTCCGAGTCCCATGTCCAAGTGCTCATGTGGACTCCCTGTGGAATATTTTGGAACCCAATAACCAACTCCAAATGATGCTCCAAAGATTGACACCTATCATGTGGATCCCAATAAGAAGATCCATCCACATAGTGGAAAAGGGTCGTAGCAGAATCTGGAATGAATAATACCACTGTAGAATATGTAGATTGAACGTTGGTAACTAGCTCCTGATGTGAGACATTGATGTTCTCTACAAAAGGTGGAGTAGAGTCATCAAATAAAATATGAAAGTGGTTGTCATCCCAGAAATGACAACTATCCATATACCAATCATCACAATCGGCCTCAAAATCATACCAAGCATATATTTCTTGATTATATTCATTCCTGAGGCCCTCCATAAGAAATATCTCCTGCATGTTATTCAATGAATCTTGAATACTACGAAAACTATCATTGAGGCCGTCTGTGAGGCTATATGTGAGGCTGACTGTGAGGCCATGTGCAAATGCATCCAATGTGTGAAACAATTGGGCTTTGAATGAGTCAAGAATTTCTTTCAAGTTTTGAGAAGAAATAGCCATCTGAGCATCCTATGAACTCTTCGGTCCTGCAGCCGTCACGAAAAACAAAAAAAATAGACCCAATAAGTTTCGGCAGAAAATCGCGGCTTTTTCTGGAAAACCCTAAAAAACTGCTGAAGTTAAAATGCTCATAACTTCACTTCCCGGACTCCGTTTCGGCTGATTTTTTTTTTGAAATTGGGTGAAATTGTGAGAGGAACTCAGATATGTAACTTGTTTGGGAAAATTCAGCCTTCAAATGCTACATAAATAAAAACAAATCGCGCCGCCGTCTGCGGAAAAAACCATGAAAAATTACAGATTTTAAAACTTCAATATCTTGACTTCCCGGACTCCGTTTCGGATGATTTGTTTTTTAACCTGGGTGTTTTTCTGAGAGGAACTCAGATATACAACCCTTTTCTACAAATTTTGCACAGAAATATACTAAAAACTTCGAGAATGTCGCGGCCCTTTTTTTTCTTTTTCGAAAAAAAAATCTGCAAAAATAAAAAATATTTGCCCACAATGTCTGCCCAAGGAAAGTGCTCTGATACCAATTGTTAAGAACCAAAGACTGAATACAAAAGCACCACAATAGATATACAAGAAAAATATGCAAAATCTTCTTTATTACTATCAAACCCTTAGGGTAGGGCAACACCATACAATGGATACTATTATGGAAGAGATCCTCTCCTGTTCACTTGCCTCTTCGAGGGGGCATCCTCCTATTGAGCTACCGCTCACAATACA
>SNQJ01S0006767.1:284118-302528 GCA_010110895.2 Picea sitchensis | reverse complement strand
CAGGGGTTACAAGGGTGGCCAACAGATGTGCACTTAAGAACCACTTGTATTTCCTGCGTGTATGAATCCCTCAACCGCGGGTTTATGCGCGTAATGACAGATCTCTGTGGCTTAAAGACGTCGGAATACGTCTCTACCCTGAAGAAAAAAAATACCCACAATTTCTACCAAGGAAAGTGCTCTGATACCACTTGCAAGATACCAGTTATATAAAATATGCAGAACAGAAATGAAATACTAGAAATGACAGAATGACAGTAAAATATCTAGCATAATCTTCACCATACACAGAAATGATATACGAAATAGCAGCAGAAATAGCACTTTGATTCAGATAGCAATGTTCACAGGCCTCTTCGAGGGGGAAACCTCCAGTAGAGCAGCACTATGTTACAATAATCTCCAAGCTAGGGTTCTCATACCTTCACCTCTTATTTATACTAAATATGTCTATTAAGAGAAGCATCTAGAGGAAGATCCTTCTAGAAGTGGAAGCTTCTATTAGGTCTTCTTACATCCGCCTTATTCTATTTTATTGAAATGCCTTATTAATATTGACCTTTATTACATCCGAATACATTGATCTACCTATGTGCGGGTTAGGACCTTAACATTCATCTACCCCATTGCCCATACATCATGGGTTTCCAACCCTATACCTGTTAACAAAAAATAGGGCACTATCCGCATCTGCACGGACTTTCGTGATCTCAATCACGCATGTCCCAAAGACAACTTTCCAACGCCTGTCATCGATCAAATTATCAACGACTGTGCAGGCCACGAGGCTCTATCCTTCATGGATGGTTTCTCTGGTTATAATCAAATCCAAATCCACCTCGCCGATCAATACAAAACTGCATTCACTACCCCTTGGGTACTTTTGCATATCATGTCATGCCATTTGGCCTAAATAATTCTGGCACAACTTTCCAATGGGCTATGACATACATTTTTCACGATCTTGCTCACATCATCCTCACATACTTGGACAACCTCACAGCTCGATCCAAGAAATGTACCCAACATCTTGATGATTTACAGATCATCTTCCAATGGTGCTATCAGTACAACATCCGCTTGAATCCTTTCAAGTGAGTATTCTACGTCACCATGGGGCACCTCCTCAGATTCATCATTTCCCAAAGTGTTATTATCGTGGACCCCCTTAAAGTCCAATCTATCACCGAAATTCCACCTCCCCAGAATTTACATCAACTCCAGAGCCTACAAGGCAAGGCTAACTTTCTACGGTGATTTGTCCCGGACTACGCCACTCACGCACATATTTTCCTTCGCTTACTACATCACGACATCCCATTTTACTGGGATGAACATGCCCAATAGTCATTTGACAATCTTAAAATGATGCTCTCCAATGCCCCTTTAATTAGTGCACCTGACTACAATTGCGACTATATCCTCTACATATCAGCATCCACTGTTTCAGTAGCAGGATTTCTCGTTCAGCTAGGTGATGACAATCGTGAGCATGCCATTTATTACATTAGTAAAAACCTCTCAGGGCCACACTTGAAGTATAAAAACGAAGAGAAACTAGCTCTTACAGTTGTCCTCGCAATCCAAAAACTGCATCACTACATTCTACTTCGCACAACTAAGGTTGTAGCAGATTCCAACCCTATGCAATACTTGCTCAGTCGTCAGCAAATTAACGACAAATTTTCACGATGGATCGTTATCCTTCAGGAGTATGATCTTGAATTGTCAACACCCAAGAGCAAGAAAGCCCTCATTCTCGCCGAACTTGTTACTGCCCCCCCCTCTGACACAACCAGTACCCCTGTCAATACCAACTTTCTTGATGAACACCTCTTTTACATCACTTCGGATGATCCTTGGTACAACGACCTCCTCATCTACCTCTAAACTCAAAAGTTTGGTAACCACCTTTTATGAGATGATCGTCGTCGTATTTGTCACCAGGACCCTCGCTACCTCCTCATCAGAGACATCTTATATCAGCGAGGGATTGACACCATTCTTCGTCGATGCCTGACCATTGACGAGGCCGATAGAGTCTTGAATGAATACCATAGTGGCACATGTGGGGGCCATCTTTCAGGAATATCCACTGCTCAGAAGATTATCCGAGCAGGTTACTTTTGGCCTACCTTGTTTCATGATTGTATTCACGTCATGAAACAATGCGAGAAGTGTCATCTTTACGCCAACAAAGCCCGAGCACCACCTGCTCTTCTTCATCTAGTCATCACTGTCGACCCTTTTTGTAAATGGGGCATCGACTTCATGACTTGTAATCCCCCCTCCAGCAATGGACACAAATACATTGTTGTTGCAATCGATTACTTCACCAAATGGGCTAAAGCTATGCCCACCTTCAACAATACCGCTGACACCACAACGTGTTTTTACTTTAACCACGTCATATCTCGCTTTGGAGTACCACTCCAACTAGTTTCCGATCATGGGAAACACTTCGAGAATGAGATCTTCGTCGAACTCTCACCTCGGTTAGGATTCTCCCATGAGTTTGCCTCACCATATTACCCTCAGTCTAACAGATAGGTCGAAGTAGTTAACAAGGCCCTCAAGACCATGTTACAGTGCACAGTTAATAAACATAAGACCAATTGGCATCATATGTTATTTTCCGCGCTATGGGCTTACCGTACGGCTGTGAAAATAGCTACTGGTTTCACACCATTTCATCTAGTCCATGGGGTGGAGGCCACTCTTCCCATCGAGTGAAAAATTCCCACCTTACGCACCACAATTGAGCTATTACCCGACATTGCTCCAATGGAGAAGCACTTGTTGAAATTAGAGTCCCTGGATGAAAATTGTTGATCTTCATTACAAAACAATGAGGCAGCTAAAAAATGATCAAAGGCCACCTTTGATCGACATGTGAACCTTCGCTCATTTCACAAAGGTGACCTTGTCCTTGCTTATGATATCGCTCACGATACCTTTGGTCATGGAAAATTCAAGTCACTATGGCATGGCCCCTACATCATCCAATATTGCCTCACCAAAGGCACATACATCCTAGCCTCTCCTGAAGGACTCTCTCTTAAAGAACCTGTCAACGGGTTATACTTAAAGAAATTTTATGCTTAAACATAGTCATTCTACTTTAGGTTATTTCTTTTATAGCGTTTTTAATCTTTTTTCCATCCCTCACGTCTAAACTATCATTTGCGCCAGTCGTTGGACACAAAATCTTGCTTTGGCCGCTTGGGCTCTCTACACCCCCTCACATGAAATGCTCCATTCGAGCGGCATATGTTTGGGTTCAGAAACCAACAACCAAGCCGAATACACTGTCGTCATTGGCCTCTTGGCCGATTCCCAGCATCATCGTATTCATCACCTTAGCGTCTTTCTCGACTCTCAACTAGTTGTTCTCCAACTCAACAATGTGTACTGCGTATGCGATCCTTGCCTCTTTCCCAAATACCTGTAGGTTAGACTTTTATCTCGACATTTCGATTCCATTACATTTACACATATTCCAAGACAATTGAATCAAAGTACAGATAACTTAGCTAATATTGTGTTAGACTGGCATATATCACATCAAGCTACCTCTACACATACATAAACATATCAACAACCTGTCACAACATATATAGATTAGACATCATCAACACAAAAACACATGTAAACACCACATAGATCTCAAAATGTATACTCATATATATATATCAAACGGTCCACAGTGCCATCCAAATGTTTACATACAAAAATACACATATCCGCAGGCCAATGAAACACCTCGGTACAAAATGGGCTCACCAGCCTATATACAAAAATACAAAAATAAATATAGCACCACTCAAGGTGCCTCTAGAGCACCACCTCCCGCCCCTCCCTCAGGCAGTGGTCCCCCACCCACTACTGGTCTCTTCTGACCAGGAGTTAACCGTCCTATCATAGTAGCACCTGCTACTGCTACCCGTCATACCATGGCCCACCATGGCGGCGAAATCCCCACACACTGCTCCAGGATACCCTCATCCTGGATACCCTCATCCTATATATGTGACCACATGCCCTCAGGCATGCCCTGTAACACTGCCTCCAGGTGGTGGCGAATGTCCTCAAAATCTTCTCCAGCATCCACTGGAGGAGCATGTGATGGCCCAACCCCTGGGTCATCAAGACGATGTCTCCTCGCTACTCTCTCAGGATCAACTGGTCTCGCCCCGATGTCCTCACACCGACATCTCTCTCCTACCCGCGACCCTCCCCGCAGTGGTCTCTCTGACTCCTGATGAGTCGAAACTCTCCGCAACTCAACCTTGCGCCTGTGAGGTGCCACATCTTTACATGCAAACAAACAACATATAGTATCAATATCTATATCATATACATATGTCATGCTATCTCAAAAAACATTTATATAAAACTCACAAACATACCTTGGTGATCAAAAACCTCCCCAAGAGGTAACACCATGTTCGGATCCTCCCAGAAGTCAACACCAGCCTATGGGAACTGCAAAATCACCTACGGCATCTGCCACCACACCTGTGTCGCCTCAGCAGTAAATAAGTGGCCACCCTCACCACCACTGTGGCGAAGCAAAATAGTCGACCATTGCTTTAGTCATGGCTCTCGCACCCCAGACGCACCCAATAAAATCCTAGGGCACAACATAGGAACCCTCTCCAAAACCCAGGCCACTAGGATGGACCCAAAGGCAAACTCTCTTGTATCCATGGACCAACAGTGGTCCAGCTACCCTACCATCTTGGCATGCAGCGTAAGCCCCTAGGAGAAGTGCTCACTAGCCAATACCCTCTCCATCACACACAACTGACCACCACTGATCCGTTGCATCGCAAGGGACCCATACACTCTCACAATCATCACTACTATACAGCGATGCTCTAGAGCATCCATCGCCCCAATGCTCATAATAGTGCTCGACATAAAGTTCACCCCCGAACAGAACCTCTAGCCCACTGTCACTAGCGCCACATCCCTAGGTAGCACCGGCTCCGCCGATAGCGGTGTTCCTTGAAACAAGAGCCCAATAAAAAAATATATGTCCTCCAGCACAGTGAAGGCAATCTGCTATCCCTGCACTATGAAACAATGCAGGTCCGGAATCCACATCTGGATAAGGAACTGCAGGATATACTCCTACACCCGTATCAACGAGCACTCAAATAACTTTAGCAGCCCACAAGTTTCCAAAGTCGCACGTACCCCTGGCTCCTCAATAGCCACGATGTCTCTCAACTGGGACCAATCCCGCTCTCGCCAACCAACCAACATCATGCACAATGATCACCTGCAACCACATAAAACAGTCCTAGATTATCCAAATGGACCATAAATAACATTTAAAAGATAAGTTTTACACCCGTCAACCTTGCCTCCAAGGCGCGGCTATTTAACCCACAGGCACGCACACATGCATGCCTGCTCACTCCATAGGCACACACATGTGTGCTCTTTTCCACTTCAGAGGCGCACACTCAGGCGTGCCTGTCCATCCTTCAGGTGCACACAAGTGCGCGTCTTCTGAGCATACAGGGGCACCATCATGCGCCCCTGTCACGAACACAGGCGCACATTAAAGCGCGCTTGTCTAATACATATCCTCGCACCAACGCGCTACTGTGCAGCCCACAGGCACGCACATGATGCGTACCTTTGTCCCCTTTATAGGCGCCCTCATGCATGCCTATCCAGTGGGTAGGTACGCACTTGTGCGCGCATACTTCTGGATCGCCCATGCACGTGGGGGTCCACACCCATAAAACTCCCTGTACAGCCCTCCGTATAGCCCCTGCCCAAAAATGGAAACCCTAATTCTATGCAGGATGATCAGACCACCAACTTGAAGCTCGCTGGTCCTCTATCGGATGCCTCATCCTCCCAGAATCTCCAAATCTCCTCTAAATACTTCTCGTCTAGTCACTATAGAAGCAAGTACAAATGAGGTGGCAATGTGGGCCCTACAACTATATATAGGTCTTTTCGCCAAACTTCCACTCACCATTTCGGGAGCTCTAGGTGTCCATTTCTCGATCCGTCTTCAGCCATGAGATCAACATCCCGTCATCTACATCACAATAGTCCTTGGGCCTCTTTTCATCCTAAGCCCCTAGGATGCCATTTTTTTTCATACCCCAACCAGGTATGCAAGCGCATATTCAAAGTTATCAAATAAATGCTCATCTTTTCGATTCTCTTCAGATATTGTTCACGTCGGGTATCTAGTTTTTAGGTGTGTAGGTACGTGGTCATCATACATCAATGCAACCCCTTCAGGTATATACTCAACACTGACATGTAGTCATTCCCTCTGAATCTCACTTGCATCTCCAGTCACACCCTCTGACATTTTCCTCTAGGATCCCCATTTCCAGCTTTGTAATACCAACACCTCCATTTGCATCTTCGGTACTATCACCCGGTAGAATTCTTACCCACATGAGTTGTCCCATTCATAGCACCCTTTTTCACCTTGGACACTCATGTTGTTTTTCAAAACCCTTTAGGGATGGGAGTCTTGATAGTCTTACATCATGTCGCGAATCAGCCAAATACTCCTTCTCCTCATTTTTCTAGCTTTCCCAACAGGCTCCCAAATTATCTCTTCAAGGTTCTATTTTTGCCTGCACCTCCGCAGTATCATAAACCCTCCATTTCATCCACAATCAGTTTGCCCATCTGAAAATTTCCCTTCATTTCACCTACCTCATACAGAAACCCACCCATGGGGCCCCCACCCTCCACCAATTCTCCAAGCAAATTGTTCCCTACCCAGGCCAACCATGTTACATTGGGGCACTCGTTTCTGTATTTGTACACTTATCCAAAAAGTATTCTTTATTTATTGTACAAACGCCTTTGTTTCCAACATTTACATTACCCTTTTTGTCATCACCTTTGGTGACCTTCTTCCCTTTTTTTGGCAAATGCAACCAATGTCACCCTTGGTTGGGGCACTCTTTATCATCTACCCTTATTGACATCATCCATATCCTCTGAGTATCCCACAGGCCACTTAACTATGTCCTCTGAGTTTATTCACTTTGTCCCGCCTCTGGCACAACTTCGCCCACGTCTTGTTGTCCCCCTGACACTCAACTCATGTGAATGGTTGCGGCCACTTATACTTTGCATATACCACCAACCAAGGGTAGTCTTGAGTCTCCATACATCTTGACTTTGACCATGTACCTCTTCCAAATTCCTAAGCTCACCTAGTAGATTTCACAAAGCCCTTTGCTTCTGGGAGTCGCGTCCCCCTTTTGTCGACATCAACACAGTTTTCCAAAAGGGTGATAGTATCTTCATTCTCATTAACTATCCAATGAGAGATCTCAAACGGCACAGGGAGAACCACAATTTCTCCCTGCTGTCGTTGACCCCCATAACATTCGATGTCAACACATTCTCATGTTATGGTGGGTCTTACTTTGCGACTATTGCAGTTATTTCTCATATTTGTTGAAGACCTCTGAACCTGGCTAGGCTACCAATGCCTACAGAATCCGTGATACTTCTTATAGATATTGTTGCCTACTGGTCAGAGTAAGTTCCTCCGCAGAATTGTCTTCTGCCTTTATCACGACCACCCCTGAGGGCACTACAATTGTCTACATCAACACTTCATTCCTCTTTTTGAGTTACATGACATGAGCATGGGGCATGCCCACCTTGTTTGTACACAGTTTATTTTAACACACCTTATGGAAGGTTGAGTTCTACTGGTTCCCTTCTCCCTCCAACAGGGAACTATTGACAATCCCACTATTTCTCTCTCTTACAACAACACTCTCAGTAGAAGAAACATTGATGGATTTCAGCTATATGTATGCTCCTAACCTCATCCATCAGGGGGCATCTGTTATCATTGAAATTTTGTCCGCAAATGGTCACAAGAATTTAGCATCGTCAAACAATTATGAGGTCACCCATGGACTCGAATTACCACAAAAGAATTTCTAAAGGGTAAAAAACTATACAACTAGTGCAAAAATTAAAGAGCGTTATGAAGACACTGGGCGCACGTGCACATGCGCAAAACAAGAACGCAGAAATTGCGCACATGCACACGATGCGCGAATGTTGTCGCAAAAAGTCATGCACCTGAGAAACGACACATTTATGAAAGTGGTCGTCCTCCCACCCACTTTTGGTTCATCTTCCAAGTTGATTTGACACTCAAATCTGGACTGGATTCGACTGGGTGGCTAGTCAAAGACCTAGAAATTCCCTAATTAGCCTCTTTACACACTACAAACTAGTTGGACAATACCTCAAAGGAATGCTATAAAAAGGCCATGGATACACTTCATTTTTCAAGGAATTCATAGCAAAGTTATGCTGTCATTATTCTCTTGAGGAATCTTCTATCCTTTCCAAGAGTATACTTGCATCATTGCATTGGGAAACCCATCTCACCCCTTGAGTGGATTAGCAAAGAATTATTTCACCATTTTCATTTTCATTTTCAAAGTTGTAAGAAGAGTGTATTTGTGGGGGTCCAAGAGCCCTCCCTTGGAGGAAGAAGGGACTCATGGTCCTCTTTCTTATCGGTGTTTTCTTTCACTAATATCATCATTATCATTGGTGACATGGGTCTCATTGTTTATTTTGTCCTTATGTCCCTATGTTTATCAATTTTGTTGTTGTTTTATTTCTTAGTTTAAGTCTTAGTTGTTGTTTTATATTTCTTTTTCTAACCCTTTTCCTTGCAGCTATCCTGCTTAGCAAACCCAAATAAGCTTGCAAGCACCTCTATTTTGCTCACTAGGGTGACGAAAGAGGCGCAACACCCATGGAAAATTCTCACCTCAAATATGCTCCTTGGTGATGGCCATTCTTTGATTGCTCTCACCTTTTATGGATCCATCTTCAATTCATTTGAAGAGATCACAAAACCCAAATATATGAGTTATGTCTTCATAAAAGAAATTTTCTTCAAGTTTATTAATAACTTTTCTTGTTGCAATCTCCTCATCACTAATGTCAAGTGCTTTAAATGTTCTTCCTCTGTGTTGTTGAAAACTAATATATCATCCAGATACACAATGACAAATTTACCTATGAAGTCTTTCAATACTTCATTCATCAACCTCATAAATGTGCTTGGAGCATTTTTCAATCCAAATGGCATGACTAGCCATTCAAACAAACCTTCATTTGTCTTGAATGTTGTCTTCCATTCATCTCCCTCTCTCATTCTTATCTGATGATATCCACTCTTCAAGTCTATTTTTTAAAAATAGCTTGCTCCACTCAAACAATCCATCAAATCATCCATTCTGGGTAAAGGAAATCTATACCTGATGGTTATCTTGTTGATGGCTCTGGAATCTGTACACATTCTCCATCCCCCGTCCTTCTTTGGACTCAATACAGTTGGCACTGCACATGGACTTAGACTTTCCTTGACTAAACCTTTATCTAAAAACTCTTGAACTTGATTCTTAACTTCTTCATTCTCTCGAGGTGTCATCCTATACACTGCTTTATTTGGTAAACTCGATCCTGGAACCAAGTCAATATGGTGGCTAATACTCCTAATAGGTGGTAATGAGTGAGGCAACTCATCCACTACTATGTCAGCAAAATTATCTAACAATTCTTGGATTTCTTCTGTAAATAATTCATAGAAGTATTGGTAAGGATAAGTCTTGGCCTCCGTACTACAATAAATTGCATTTCTTGATCTTTCTTGATCTCTTTCAAGAGTTCCTTCCCACTCATGAGAAGTATTATTGTGTTGGCTTCTTCCTTTTCTTTCTTCTCTTCTATTGGTAGTAACATGTGGGTTCTACCATTTTTCTCTAGAGTGTAAGTATTTTTTCTCCCATCATGAATGAAATTCCTATCAAACTATCATGGTCTTACCAACAAAATATGACAAACATCCATGGGAATTACATCAAACAAAATCTAGTCTTTATAGCCTCCTATTTTAAAATCAACTTTTCATTTTTGACTTACCATTACTTGATGTCCTTTCTACAACCATGATACTTTATATGGACTTGGGTGTGCAGTTGTCTCCAGCTCTAGCTTCTCCACCATTTATGTAAATACTAAATTATCAGTGGGAGCACTGTCTATAATCATTTTTCAAACTTTGTTCTTTGTTTTTCAAGAAGTCCTGAACAACCTCGTTCGTTGAACTGATCCTTCTATTTCCTTCTATGGATTTGCAAGAACTTTCCTCATCATAAGGTTCTATCCTCCTTCTGTTGCTTCTTCTTCCACATTCTTATGGGCTTCAGAAATGTGTGATTCTCCTCCTCCTTCTTTCTTCCTCTCAGACAATTCCCGAGACATGTTTCCTGTATTTCCATAGGCATAAAATTTAACTCCACCTCCTCTACCTCTTCCTCTTCCTCAAGGAAAAGAGTTTCTCCCACCAAACAGTCTTCTTTGGGAACTTCCTCCTCTTTCAAAGTGACCATATGATTTCTCACTCTCTTCCTTGGGTTTTGGTGCCTTATCATAGATAATTCCCTTACCTCTATTTGAGCCTCTTCTTTTGTTTCACTGACTCTAGTTTCTGGACAACTTTTCTTCTACCTTTAGTGAAATATGATAAGCATCTTCCACTGTCTTCATAGTCATCATGCTGGTCTCATCCTAGATTTCATATCTCAAGCCATTTATATACCTGGAAATGTTTTCAACATCCTTCTCTCTTTGTCCAGTCCTAATATTCAACCTATAGAATTCTTTTGTATACTCTTTCACTGTCATACCCCTCTGTCTCAGGTTCTGCAAATTTATGAACATACTTATCTGGTAATCCTTAGGTATGAATTTATCCTTCAGTTTGGATACCATCCTATCCCAATTCTTTATCTTATGTTTTCCTTTGCTCCTTCTCTCTACCTGCAATTCATCCCACCACAGTGTTGCATGTCCCTTTAATATGGTGACAACATGTCTCACCTCCCTTCCTTAATCAACATATTCATAGTTGAAATACTTGTCCATGGACCTTATCCAGTATAATAACTCTTCAACATCCAAATTACCTTCATACATTGGGACGTCCATATTTTATCTAGCTCCCAACTTCACAATAGCTTTCAATAAGCGTTCTTTAGCCGCATCTTCTCCTGTAGCTTCTTCAACCTCTACTTCTTCACTTTCTGCACCACTGATGTCTTCAGCAATAGGTGTTCTTCTTTGCATTACTTCCATCACTTCCAACCTTGCGTGAAGCTCTTTCATTTCTCTTCCTACAACATGGTTTGCTAAAGGTGGTTCTACATGTACCCTCGGTGACATCACTTCAATTGTTCCTAACACACTAAGTACAACTTCAATCTTGTTCAGGATCTGATACTAGTTGGTGCCAACCCCTCTTCTCCTTGGGATGCACAACCTCCCGGTCAAGGATCTTCAATTCTCGAAGCTGAATTATCTCTCTGAAACCTTAATGGTCTCGTTTGTAAATAACCACAGGTCTCTTTAGTCCTTCAGTGCAAGTTATATGACACTCATGACCTCTCCCTTCACACTACTGGGTGATTAGTGTTCAAGCGCTAGCTGCTCCTCTATTAGCTCCTTCCCGCATATAACCTCTAGCTGTGACCTGGGGCCTAGCTTCTAAGTGCTATGAGACTTTGCACTTCACAAACTCGTGAATTAGTTCTCCTCTCTTATTCCGGTGTCCAAACTTCCGAAACCCGCTTGCCTCAAATCAACGGTCCACAAATTTTCGTGTTTCAACGGTCCAGATCAACTCTTTACAAATCGAGACTTCCCGGTTCGAGAAATTGGAAAACAACTCTCTTCTCGTTTCCAAATCTACAGATCAGATTTAACCCTTCTAAATCAACGACTGTGATTTATTTTGTAATTTAGACTTCGGGAGTTTCAAATTTCAACATTTTGTTTCCTCCAAAATGCACGGATTCTTATTGCATGTCCTTCTGAATCGGACGACTATAATTTAATTCAAACTATCCAACAATCGACGTTTATTTTGGCCCTCTGGCTCTCCGAGTTTTGGGAGTTTCAAGTCTCAATCTGAAAATCTCGAAGTGATTTCTCTGGAGTTCATAATCTATCACCACATATCCTTCTAGATTAGATGGTCCAGATCTCCTTCGGTCTTCGATGATCTCTCCTCCTATTTATACATAGAGTTTAAAGCTCGTGCACTTTTCCTAAACCCAATGGTTTGAAATAATTTGGCTCCTCTTGGATAGATCTTCACCCTTCACCTTGCCCAACCTTCGCAAATTCTTCTTCTGAAAGATTTCTTCGACACTTAGTCGATTCCTGGTCCTGTGCACTCCTTGCAACCGACCTCTGCACTTTCTTACGAGAAAAACCTGATTTATTTCTCCAAGTCAAATATTTTTCATACACACTCCTTGTGCTTAATATGCATACTCTGCATACAAATGTTCCACGCTATCTTTTCTAAGCTTCGAGTCGAAAATGACTCTCTCTCACACACTCCTTGCATTCGGTATGCACTCCTTGCATAACTTACAGAAGAGAGAACACTTGAAACTTATTCAATTCTTCATAAATTCATTCCTTCACCATTAACATCATACATCCACAAAACACATAACAACATTAAAACCGTAAAATAGTATCAACATTGTACAATTGGATAAATTTTCTCTATTCTATTGATTTTAGAAATAAATACATGATTACAACTTATGTCTTTTACAAAAATACAATGAAAACTTGTCTAAGGACCAAGAGCTTCCTCACTCTTCTTCCTCCTATATAAATTCTATCACACTCTAGTCAAGTGGTTACCTACTCAACTTAATTAATGCAACCTAATGACTAATATGGGCTAATATCCTACACCTGTAATATATTACAGTGGTGTAAGGATTTACAATGATCCGTCAGTTCAAAAAGGTGGCTCGACTTTACATACATCTAATTAATTAACGAGATATTAAAAAACTCTCCACACCTCTACCAAGCTGGTTAAGAGTCGCTTTGGCTCTTTCAATGCGTTGATGTGTTGACTTTGCTTCCACGTCCGCTTTGTTTTGAATTGATAGAAATGCTCCTGCATCAACGTAGCCCACACTGGGTGAACCATGTATGTTTGTGTATCTATTGTATTGTGTATATTCTTTGATTTATTTCCTCATTTGTTTTATTTTATTGCTCCACAATCCTGTTTTTCTAACAATATTCTCTAGTTCTTCAGAGTTGGAATTTTAAGTTTCCCCCTTTTTTTTTTTCTTTTTTTTTTTCTGTAGTCACTTGTTTTTCTTCCTTTCCCTTTTTATAACTTCTATGGCACTCAACACTTATTCTTTGTAGTCAACTTATGCCTCTTCATATTCTTCTTCATTTCCTTCTTGATCAGAATCTTCTACTTCCATGAATATTTCCCTTTCTATATCACTTTCACTAACTTCATCTTCGTCTGATGAGGTGATATATTCTTTGGTGGGAAATCGTTTCTTGAAATATTTATTTTTGGTTCTTTTTACTTTGTATATATTTTTTATATTTGAATCATCCTCTCCATTCCTTTTATTTTCTTATGGGGACATTTATTAGCGAAATGACCAATACCATCACAATTAAAACAAATCAATGGAAGCTTACCTCTATATTTGTTGGTTCCATTTTTCAGTCTCCAAACGAAGTTGGTTATCTCTTCATCGTCTTCTAAGATGTCACTGCTTCTATCTGACTTTTCCTTTTGCTTTCCCTTTTTCTTTGACTTTTTGGATGCTTTGAATTTTGCTTCTTTTGGAACTGGATTATCCTTTTATGTTCTCATTTGATAGGCTGTTAATATTCCATGTCGCTCATCCATGTTTATCGAATCGAGATCTGTTCTTCCTTCTAGTGCTGAGATCTTAGGATCAAATCTCATCAGAAGAGATCTTAGTATTTTTTGAACAATTATATATTCATCAACTTCTTATCCCAATCCTCTAATTTCATTCACTGTTTCATCAACTCATAAAAATTAAGTTTCAATATTTTCATCTTCCTTCATCTTCAACTGTTCAAATTGACCTTTGTAAGTTTGAATATTTGTTTCATTGATTTTTGTGTCTCCTTCATAAACATTATGAAGTTTGTCCCAAATCTCCTTTTTTGAGCTATAATTCATAACTTTGACATATACTGAATCAACCAGACATTCAGGATATCATTTTTGGATTTCAAGTTATTTAGACTGAGTTTCCTTCCATTTTCATTTGTTGGAGGAACAATGAGTTCTTTGTATCCATATACTAATAATTTACAAACCTCAAATCCCTGATCTTGTACATATATTTTCATCCTTCTGCTATAGAATGCATAGTTCTTTCCATCAAACTAGAGTATTCCATTTTTATACATATTGTTTCTCTCCATGATCTACCTTCTAGTGGTTAAAATGATTCCTCAAGGAACCTGCTCTGATACCAATTGTTGGATTACTGAGAGGGGGGTGAATCAATAATAGAGCAATTTAATCCTTTTTAACCATAATATATAAGTTTTCTTAACTTTACGATAAATTTACCAATATCATTCAACAAGTGCATAATAAATTAACCATGAACAATGATCAATCACACACATATATAGTACCCCAATATTTTTACGTGGAAACCCAGTGTGGGAGAAAACCACAAAATGATTTTTATTATATGTATTTGATAATTACATTCATTGGAAGCACCAACTTCCTTTGTTCTCCAGCTGCAACTGGAAGGAGGATCCAACCCCCTATATTTTTAGGTTACAAGCTGAGGGAAGCTCCAACTTCCCAACTCTCTCTCTACAACCAGAAGGAGGCTACAACCCCCTATGTTCTTTAGCTACAACCACCTATCCTTGCCCCATCTAACCTCCCTGAAATATACGTTCCAAATGTGAACAACCTGTCACTGTTACTGTTGATCTTTGTTACTATTACTGTTAACCTATGTCACTGTCACTGATTCAAATCTCTCACTGACATGATTCTTCTTCAAACATTTATTGCAGATCCACAACCTATATATACTACAACACATGGGTATTCATGCTTCTCTTAACTACAACTTGTGGATGTCCGTGACCTTCTTCACTGCAACTCACAGATTACTAGTAACTCTCTCAGCTTCACTATATTTTTTCTTTGTCAACTGTAACTACTGAACCTGATATTGGATCTCATCATTGTAGTCTCATATGATCATATATGTTGCATACCCTATGCCAAAAGTATATAAAATGAACTGAAATCAAGAATGCATCACCAACCAAGTGCCATACATAGACCATGAACCATTCATCATATATAAGAAACCCTTACATCCATCATACAGTAAACCCTAACTGTAATGCAGCCTCAAATTGTACCAGTATCTTCACTAACACTCTTCAACCAATATGCCTCAACTATGCTCCAAAATCACAATATGTTATATAACAAACTATCTCATGGACCACGTCGACCATAGCAAGCCAATACACCAGAAATATACCACATTAGATCTGCCTCATACAAAAAATACCAAACAACCTACAAACTCTCAGGGGTACATGCTTTATCTTCCATGATAAAACCCTAATCCATTACCAATAACCAACTACAACAAGTATATAACATACCTTTTAATTTCTATAGAAGGTTTTGTTGTACAAGATCATTGTCACACCTTCCTATAGTCACTTCTTATCTCTGCAGCTTGTCACTAATGATAGATCAAATCTTCCTTTTCATCTTTGATAAAAAATATGTTCTTTATATTCAGTAATATTGTGGGTATTTGCGCTTTGTCCCATTATGGAATGTGGATGTCCTCCCCTTTCTAGTAATGCAATGTGCATATGTCTTCAGTAAAACCCTAGTTTAGTACCCACCATCTCGACCCTTCGTACCTGCAACTTTGTCACTACTTCAGAGTCACTGTTATATATTTTTCAATGATACTTGTCCATAACAATTCACAAAATAGATATTCAATGTGCTCAATAGGTTCTAATAGGATACCCTTGATCTCTTGTTTATATTCTCCAAGTATCCTTCTCAAAGGGTTATCTTCTAACTAACTTTACCCAACTTCCTTCTTTTAGGGATAACCCACTTCTAACCACTTTGTTCACTTACAACCACTTTATCCACAAATAGTAAACTCACCACTTCTAGTTGCAACTAATTTATTTTTTATTATTTTCTTTGTGCAACAACTTAACTCATGATTAACTCCTAGTTACAACCACTTTGAATAGTAAACTTCTTCTAGGATATTCTAGAATAAATTGACTTCTTTGACCTTTTAGGGGCTTCTAGATAACTCATGAGGGTTCTCCAACTTCACATGGCCATAACTCTCTAACCGTGAGGATTTATGCGATGTTCCACATATCAACAGAAATGACATGACATGTACTATCCATATAGAATAGTCTTACCTGCAAATACACTGATATTCATACCTTTATACCTCAAAAAAACTTGAGTCCCTTAATCATACTATTGGGTATACCGAAATTTTCTATTGAACTTGCTTCAAGGGTTGACATCAATGACAACCAACCCAATTAATCAACACAAATTCCCCTAATGAATGATATAAGTGATTAACTATGAATTGTAAGAGAGAGAGAGAGAGAGAGAGAGAGAGAGAGAGAGGTGGTGTAAATAGACACCATTACAACATTACAAAATTGAAATAGAAGTGAGCATAGTTGAACATATATGGAAACATGTATGATAGTTACATAATAGATTGATCCATATGATCATACATATATACCCAAAAGTGTAACTAACTCCCACAAAAATAGGAATACTTACTTTATTTTCATCACCTTAGGTGTGTCTGTCATACTAATTTCATGCTTCGACCTACACACCAATTGAGATGGTTGGGACGGATATTTGACCACTCAATTGACCTACCGCTCAACCTTTGACTGTCTCTAGAACAACGATGATTCATTCTAGAAATTGTAGATTTGGTAAGATCCTACCATTCTAATAAGTGTTTTGGGAGGCCTCTTAGGCCCTTGTAATAGTCATCATATATATACATATACATTAGCATAATATAATATGTGAACACCTGTACTATTGTAATTAAATGTACGTAGGGGATAAATTCATCTAACTAACAATTAGTTGGAGTGGGTGCAACTACTCCAACCATCTCTCCTATGTATATATACTTGTGAAGATGTAATAGAAAGGAGGTTGGTTAACCTTCCCACAAATACTTCTTGAGTATTGTGTGTGTCTTGATGTGTTTTACCTAATGTAGTATCTTCTTGAATGCATCTTCTATTTCTGTAGACTACAACACTTTGGTTCCATTGTCGTGCAACTTGAACCAAGGATATGCTCGTGGAATTGATAGAGATATTTGTGGAAATAAAGAATCTTGTGTTGAAGAGGATATTTTTGGAAACTAATGACACGAGCAGGATAACGATGGACTTAGCAAGAAATCAATAAGTATTATTTGAAAGTATTTTTTTTATTATTAGTGGCATTATGTTTAAGTTGAATAACAAGTACAATGTTATAGTGGGCTCTCACAAAAATTGATATTTATATATTAATTTCAAAGATTGATGGAAGTGTCAGTACTCATTCTTTTCTTGATGAAAATAAAAGAAATACAAGAACAATGATCTCAATTAGAATTAGTTTTTGTTGTTATTGATATATAATGTTAAGAACCAAATATCAATATAGCATAGAAAAACCTCAAAATAAGTACTCAACGCCTTGAAAAGGAGAGAAATTTAGATAATAAGCCTCTTCAAGGGGGCAACCTCCTTATGCCCACATAAATGTACAATTCCAAGATGATTCCAAACGAAAATGTCTCCTTGGTATATATAGGAGACTAGGAGGTATAATTACAACTAATGGAATAAAGTCGACATAAACAAAATAACATTATTAATGTAATATGCCCCAATTAAGGGGTAATGAGCCAATATTAGGGCTTAACATTACCCTCCCCTTGAGACAAGTGTTGTCCGCAATGCTTGAGTAGCTCTAGATGCTTCTGTATAAAAGACTCATCTTCCCAAGTGGAATTTTAAGCCAGTAGCTTAATCCATTTAATGAGATACTCTGAAATGGATCTATTCCTTAGCTGGCCGACTCTTGTGTTAGTGATGGCTTCAGGATCCAATATGATTTTTCCTTCCTCATCAAGTTCTGGAAATATAGTTTGAACTGGGATCTTGTCGCCTATAACCTTTTTTAAGTATGAAACATGGAAAACTGGCTGTACTCGTAAAGATGCAGACAACTCCAATTTGTATGCCATAATACCAATCTTTTGCAACACCTTATAAGGGCCATAGTACTTTGGTGATAATTTATTATCCTTTTTGGCTTGCTTGAGGGACATCTGTTTGTATGGTTGTAGTCTTGAAAATACCCAATCCCCTACTTCAAAACTTCTTTCACTACGATGTTGATCTTCTTGTTG
>SNQJ01S0006767.1:234968-284108 GCA_010110895.2 Picea sitchensis | reverse complement strand
TTTGTTACAGTATGAAAATAAGTGTTATACCACAATTCTGCCAAGGGTAACCATTTGAACCATTGTGTTTGTTTATCAGAGACAAAGCAATGAAGGTATCCTTCCAGACATTTGTTCACTATCTCAGTTTGTCCATCAGATTGAGGATGATAGGATGAGCTATGAGCCAATTGAGTACCCAAACAAGAAAATAATTTTGTCCAAAAAAGTCTAGTGAAGATGGGATCTCTGTCACTTACAATAATATTTGGGTTTCCATGTAGCTTTTGAACTGTCTCCATGAATGCAGTGGCAACTGTACTAGCTTTGAAGGGATGAGAGAGTGCACAAAAGTGTGCGTACTTAGTTAGTCTATCAAAAATCACCATGATGACACTCTTTCCTTCAGACTTCGGTAACCCTGTGATGAAATCCATGGAAACCTCCTCCCAACGTTGACTTGGGATGGATAATGGTTGTAAAAGACATGGGGTCTTAATTGTTTCCACCTTATTTTGTTGGCAAACCAAACATCCTTCCATAAACCTTTGAACATCAGTTTTAAGGCCATCCCAAAAAAAATCCTTCTTGACTCTATGGTAGGTTTTCAAAAATTCCAAGTGCCCTCCTACTAGAGAGGTGTGCAATTCCAATAATACCTTTTTGTTTGGGTTGGGATTTCTTACATAAATATAAGTGATCTTTATACCATAGTGAATCATTTTTCCATGTAAATTTATCTAATGCTAGCATGATGTAATGATGCCAGCATGATGTAATGATGATGTCAGCATGTCGATGTGGTTGCATGATAGGCTAACATGTGGCATGCTAATTTGGAATTTTTTTGGGGGGCATGGTCCAATTATAAAGTGACACATGGCATCCCCAAATGATGTCATGTGGAACCACCCAAGGGTAGCCACATGGCCTATTGAAACACCTACAAGTCGCATGATGACTTGGAATATGTAGTTAATGGAAGGGCACCATGTGGTACCCTGCAAATTCCCAATAAGGGTCGAGGAAAACAAAATTTAAAAATATATATTGTCATCAGACCGGTTGGTGACTAGTTCGGTCGATGTCCCACAAATCAGACACCTCAACCAAAAAATTGATGGGAATATTGGTTCGAATAGCGTGTAGAGTTCATGTCAAAAATGGCGCCCAAAATTATCCGTGCTACCAAATTCAGCATGGATTATATGTTAAATTTTGAGCTATATTAAAATAGCCCACTGTTACAGTGGTTTAAACAAATTTCATTTTTTTATAGTACTAATACTATATATTAATTGAAGGTTATAAAAAATACCAAAAGGGGAGGCCCGCGGGCTTGACCCTAGGACCTCCCCAACCATATACCTTTATTAATCAACTTCCAAAAAAATGGGCAAACAACCCAGTTGGGAAATATGCCCATGAGTTTATTATTTAAACTCGGTCCAATGCCATATGAGGAGGTATGTTCCCAGAGTTTGTACATGCATGAGATGTTATGTAGGTACATGTGCATTATTGCAGACTAGTGGCACATAAATCGAGGTGAAGATCCCAGTAGGGCATGGAGGTGACAGTGTCATATTTGGACAATTTGACAATCTATTTTACACTACTCCTCACCACAAATCCACTAGTGCAGTCAAAATTTTCATCCAGGAAGCAGAAAAAAAATCCATTTTAAGTTTTGAGGAATAGCCATGTAATTTATGCCAGTTTATTTCTGAGATAATATAAAGCTTATCCACTTTAAAGTGGGCCCAGAGATCTAGTCCATTGTTGGAAAAATCACGTTATCAAGTTGTGTTCTTGCTCATTTCTCTCATTGTTTCTTCATATTTCCGCCTTCTTTATTATTCTTTCACATAATCTTTTTTTACACTCTTTAATGAAATTCACATAATGGTCATCGAATGAATGATCCTGGATCATGTTGGTATCATATCAATGTTCTTTGACTTGAATTGTGAGTGTGAATGCTTACTATGGCAAAGCTCAAAGAGGGTGAAGAAAAACTTAAGACTTTCAACCCAAAGATTGGACGTGCAACTCGAGCAAGAAAAATGGGGGCTGAAGAGAGACGTTATGATCATGAGAAGAATTTTCACGAGATATTCTACCAGATGTTAGACATGGTAGAAACATTTTATGCATATTATGAAGAAAGATTGGCAAAGAAGGAAAAGAAGAAGGAAAAAAATGTAGAGGATGATGCTTCAATTAACCAAAGAAATCGAGGGGATCCTCCTAACTCTCCATCTTCATCTTCAAGTTCAATATCTTCTTCTTCCTCGCATTCTCATCATTGTCATTATTATAATGCCCATCAAAAATTTTATTTTAAAAATACATTGTTGAAAATAAATCTCAAATTTGATTTACCTATGTTTAATGAAGAAGCTAATGTAGAAATATTAGATAATTGGATTCGACAGGTTGAAGTGTAATATCAGATACAATAGATAGAAGAAGAGGAAGTGAAATTACAATTGGCCTCTCTTTGGTTGGAAGGCACAACTCTCGTATGGTGGGAGAGAAAACTTTAGGATAGGAGAAAAAATTGTAAGCTTCTTTCCTCGTGGTCATAATTCAAGTATTCTTTAAGAAAGCAATTCTACCCATTGGTTTATTTACAAAATGCCATGATGGAATGGAAACAATTGAGATAGGGAAAAGGTCAGAATGTTCAAATTTTCACAGAAGAGTTTAGGAAAAGGATTTGGCATTTAATATTCCTTTAGATTCACATGAGATTTTGATGAAATACATTGGTGCACTTCACAGTTACATTCATCACACATTGCTATTGTTAAATACCACTAATCTAGATGAGGTGTGTGTGCAAACGAATCACCTTGAAAACAAGGGAAATAATGTACATGAATATCACAAAAATAATCCTACCAAGTTTCAAAACAACAAGTTCAAAAATAAAGGAAAGGAAAATAAGACAACGACAACAAAGAAAGAGGAAGGAAATCCCTCTTTCACTCATTTCAAGAAAGATAGGCATGATGATGAACATTTTTGGAAGCTACATCCAGAGTTAAGACCAAATAAATCTGGTGGAAAAGGGAAGCAAAAAATGGTTGCTACAGTGAAGTAAGACCTTGGTTCTGATTCGAGTGATTAAATGAGGATTATAGTCATTGGAGTACAAGGTAAAAAATCCTTTCATGCTGGTTCAATTTCTACAAGAAAATCTCATGACAATGAAAGAAGGAGAAGTGAATTGTTTCATATAATATTTGCATCTAAAGACACAAAGATTGACATTCTATTTGATCCAATTTCTCAAGTTAATTTAATTTCAGAAACCATTGTTAAAAAATTGGCCTTGAAAACAACACCTCATCCTAAACCTTACCCTCTTGGTTGGGTGTGTGACAATGAAAAACTAAATGTCACCAAGAAGTGTAGAATTATATTTTACATTGCTTCAAAGTTGATAGATGAGGTAGATTTGGATGTTGTCCCACTTGATATCTGTAGCATAGTTTTGGTAATCCCATATCTTTATGATAGAAACGAAATCTTCTTCAGACATGAGAAAAAATAACATCTCACAAAATATGGAGTGGAATACATTGTTAGAGCTCACAGTATCAAAGTTGATTCAACCATTGTTAGTGCAAGAAAGATGAAAAGTCTCATCAACACTATTAAGAGACATGTGATCATGGTTGTGAGAGCGAAAGATGTTGAGACATATGATGCTTTCCAAGGATGTGATCCCTCACATAAAGATGAAATAATTGATTTTATATCTAACTATGATGAGATATTTTAGGAACCAGGTGTATTACCTCCCAAGAGGGAGATTCAGCATGAGATATATCTCCAACAAGATGCCCCTCTTCCAAATTTGGGCATGTATATAATGTCACTTGTGGAAATGGAAAAGGTAAAGAAATTGGTACATGACTTGTTAGACCAAGGAGTCATCAGGCCTAGCTGTTGTCCATGTGGATCTCCAATTATTCTGGTGCCGAAAAAGGATGGAACATGGAGGATGTGTGTTGATTACTAGGATCTTAGCAAAATCACAATGAAAAATCGATACCCTCTTCCTCGTGTAGATGATTTACTTTATCAATTAAAGAATGTTGTTTTTTCATTGGCTACCATGAAATCAATATTTTCAAAGGTGATGCATGGAAGACTACATTCAAAACCAAGCAGGGTCTTTTTGAGTGGTTAGTGATTCCATCTAGGCTTTCCAATGCCCCGACAACTTTCGTGCATGTAATGAATGATGTATTTCAACCATTCTTAGATGAATTTGTAACTCTATACTTAGATGAGATTCTTGTATTTAGTAGAACTTGGGGGGATCATGTGAAGGATGTGAAGAAAGTGATGGACACTTTTTAAAGGGAAAAATTGTATGTAAAACTATCCAAATTTGAATTTGGAAAAACCGCATTGGTTTACTTGGGTCATATTGTAGGAGGTGGTCAACTAAAGATAGATGCCTCCAAATTTGAAGTTATTGTAAACTGCCCTAATCCAACATCAGTTACATAAGTTAGAAGCTTCTTAGGGGAATTTTAGTATTGGATAAAGTTCATTACTAACTTATCCTACATTGCATCTCCTTTTCATGCCTTAACTAGTGTGAAACAGGTCTTCCAGTGGGGAGGAAGACAACAAAAATCCTTCGACACTTTGAAGGAAAATATCAGCACTGCACTAGTGCTACATTTACCTGGCCTACAATAATCATTCGATATTGAAACTGGTGCCAGCGCATATGCCATGGGATAAATCATGATGAAACAATGTAAGCCCATTTTCTTTCACTCTGAAACTTTTTCTAAGGTTGTTTGTAATTATCCTACATATGAGAAAGATTTGTATGCATTGGTACAAAGCGTGAAGAAATGGAAACACTATTTGATGGGAAATGAAATGATTATACATATTGATCACCAACCCTTACTGTACCTCCAGTCACAAACCAAGCTTCAACTGTCAAGACACTACAGGTGGATGGGATTCTTAAAACATTTCCATCTAGTTATCAAATACAAAAAAGGCATAAACAACAAGGTTGCAAATAATCCTTCTATACCTCCCATCTTTTCATCTATTGTTTTTAAAAATGCTTATTTATCTCATGATAGCTATGTTGAACAATATGTTGATGATGAAGTTTTTAAAGATGTATATGAGAGGCTAAACCATGGTTCACAAGTGGAGAACTATCATTTGCAGGGAAAGTTACTCTACCATTTTGGAAAGATTTGTATTCCTATAGGTGAAAGAGTCCATGTAATTCGAGAAGCTCATACTTCTCTTGTATATGGGAATTTTGGGGTAGGAAAAAATTTATCTCATCTGCAACGGTTTTTTTATCGACCTTAGATGAAAGAAATTGTAACCAAATATGTAAAGGGGTGCATGTTGTGCTCAACATGTAAGCCCACTAATAGAAAATTGGGGTTGTACACACCACTTCTTGTTCCTTCTCATCCTTGGGAGAGTATCTCATAGGATTTTGTAGGGGGGTTGACTATGTCAAAAAGGGGTCATGAATACTTGTATGCAGTAGTGGATAGGTTTAGAAAAATGTGTGTCTTGATGCCATGTAAAAAGAAGATCATTGTTGAGAAAAATTCTCATGTTTTCTTTCAACATGTATGGGTCCACTTTGGACTGCCCACTGTTGGAGTTACTTCACACACACCTAGGATTTATTTTTCCTAAGTTTTTTCCTTGTTTATTGGTCATAATTAGTCATTATATAGTCTCCTATATTTTAGGGGAGAATATTCCACCTGGAGAATATTCTCTTTCAATTGACACTTTAGTTTGACTAGTTGAGTTGAGTTTAGATGTTGCATTGTTTTTGTCACCATGAAACATTGGGATCATCACCAGATAATGTGCACTTTCCTTGGGATGATCACCAGACTAGCACATTATCCTTGATTTCTTGATTTAACTCCTCACTACTCTTTGTTCAGTTAGTTAACTAAAGACTAGTTGACTAGTTAACTCAACTAGGTGGAAGTTCACTCCCTTAACTGCATGAGAGACTGGACTAGGTGGAAGTTCACTCCCGTAACTATTGGTGTGTGTCCATATCACTCTATACCACCACTATGGATCATTAGTTACTCATGTATCCTATATCTATTGTAAATTATTCACTCTTTGAGTGTGGAAATGGTTAATGAGAATTCTTTCATTCTTTCTCTCATTCTTCTTCTTTCTCAAATTTTCTCTGCAAATGTGTGTATTATTGTTTATATAGATATATTATGTGCAGTTTCAACACATTTACATTGTATCAGTTCCGAAAAACTTCTAAGCAAAATCTACACCAAATTATTTTTGCAGGTACTGAATATTGAAGAACACAGAAAAGATGGAATTTATGTTTTACTCACCGATAATACTGCTCACGCCTCATAACTATTTGGAGCGGAAGCCAAAGATTCTATTTCTTCTCAGAAGTAGAGTCTTATACCAAATAACCATGGCAATGGAAGTAGAGCCCAATTCCCCTGATGAGAAAAATGACTTTCTCAATAGACAAGATATGGTCATAAGATTTATCTTATTGTCTATCTCTCTAGAAATTCTCCACCAAGTATATGATGACTCACAAGAATCAACTCCAAATGAATTATGGACCAGATTGGAGGTTCTATTCGGGAATAAATAATATTTTGAATATTTCATGTAGGAGGTTGAACAAATAGAGCCAGAAGAGAAGCCATCAGAAGATCAAGCCTCTTATTATGAAGAGTCTTCTACAAACGTTTTTGCACAAATTTGTATTCCATTAATTGAAGATGATGTCTACTCCATTTCATATTTGTTTTCTGAAATTGATATGGAAGATATATTGCATGCATCTCATGAGTCACATGCAAACACTTTTCCATGTACAGTGCATGCATCTGAGGAGACAAGAAGGGAGCCGCGCACATCAGAATCAATTCTGATATTTTCTAAGAAAATTTTTCAGAAACAAATTGTATATTTCAATTCCTCTTGGGAAAATATCCAATTTCAAAAAAAAATCATCTGAAACGGAGTCTTGGAAGTGAAGTTATTATCGTTTTAAAATCAACAAAATTTCAACATTTTTTCCGGAAACGACCGCACGGTTTTAAAAATTTCATCCAAACTTTATTTGAATATTTTTCATTACAAGAAGAGAAAGTGGATATGTGTGGACATATCAGTGGTTCATCTACTTATCATATCCATGCAAACATCTACATTTTCAACAAAATCTTCAATGAGCACAAACTTACACAGTTGTGAGGTCTTCTTGGAGTGAAGGACAAGGTTGCTTAGCAACTATTTTTTGTTCCTTCTCATTTTATTTTTTTAATGCATTGTAATTTGAGGGGGGGGTTTCCCATGAGTTTTTCCCTCTTTCCTCGTTTATTTCAGTGTATCTTTTGTATTTAAGTACTTAACATGGCCTCGTTGCCAGGACATATTCTTTATTTTCACCATAGTGATGTTCAGGGGGGGTGTTGGAGTTACTTCACACATACCCAAGATTTATTTTTCCTAATATTTTTCCTTGTTTATTAGTCATAATTAGTCATTATCCAGTCTCCTATATTTTAGGGGAGAATATTATACCTGGACAATATTCTCTTTCAATTGACACTTCAGTTTGACTAGTTGAGTTGAGTTTAGATGTTGCAATGGTTTTGTCACCATAAAACATTGGGATCATCACCAGCTAATGCGCACTTGCCTTGGGATCATCACTAGAATAGCGCATTACCCTTGATTTCCTGATTTAACTCCTCACTAATCTTTGTTCAGTCAGTTAATTGAAGACTAGTTGACTAGTTAACTCAACTAAGTGGTAATTCACTCCCTTAACTGCCTGAGAGACTAGACTAGGTGGAAGCTCACTCTCGTAACTACTGGCATGTGTCCATATCACTCTAGAACACTAATATGGAATATTAGTTACTCATGTATCCTATATCTATTGTAAATTATTCACTCTTTGAATGTGGAAAACAATTAATGAGAATTCTTTCATTCTTTCTCTCCTTCTTCTTCTTTCTCAATTTCTCTCTACAAATGTGTGTATTATTTTTTAGCTAGATATATTATGTGCAAGTTCAACACATTTACACCCACATTCATTATCTTGGATCGAGACACTTGATTCCTTGGAGATTTTTGGAAAGGCTTGTGGAGAATGATGGAAACCAAGCTGAAGAGGAGTATTGATTTACATCCATAGACCGATGGACAGACAGAGGTTGTTAACATAACAATAGTTCATTTGTTCCAAGGTTACTATAACAAACATCCCAAGTTTTGGGATAATCATATATAGTATGTGAAACATGCATATCACTGAGCCTTGCACTCTTCCATGCATAGTTCACCATTTGAGACATGTTTTGGGTACCTACCTAAGACTCCCTTGGACTCTACATTTGGAAAATAAATCGAATCAAGTGAACAAAGAGATGAAGACAAAGCCCACAAATTCATTTAGAGGATTCAGTAGGTACACCAAAAAGTATAGGAATAGTTGGAAAAGAGTCAGACATAGTACAAAGATTGCCATGAAAAGCACAGAGTTGATCACTAGTTTCAAGTGGGAGATCAATTGTGGTTCCACATAAACAAATATCGATTGAAGGGAGAAGGAGAAAATATCAAACCCATCAAACATGGACCCTTCACCATCTTGGATAAAATTGGCACAAATGATTTTCGCCTCGATCTACCACCGTACATGCAAATATACACAGTTGTAAACGTAGAGAACCTGGAACTTTATGAACCTCCAATGATTATGGATCAAAGGGAGAGTATTTTAGTACATTTAGTGGGTGTGTTTTATACTGAGTACTTGGACGATTTAAAGGAAGAGATCATCATGGATAGAAGGACAAGGAATTCACATAGAGGTGATGTTGAATATCTTCAAGTGGGTCTTAAGGTAACACATCCAAGTAAATCACGGTGGATCGATAAAGAGAAAGTGATGGAGAAATTCCCTCACCTATCTGTTGACTGATAAGGATTTTGGAGGTCCAAAAGATTCTTAGTGGGGAGGAATGATCCAGGAGGATCTAAAAGGGAAAAAATTTAAAGTCCTCAAATATCCAAAAAAAAAAATGGAACCAATTCGAAGAGCTCGTCGATAGCTTTCCAACGACATGAATGACACCTCAAACAGAGTTCGTATGGAAAAGTTATGGAAAGTCAAAGTTGCATTCAACCCTAGTCAAAGTCAATGCTAACATCAGCATCCATACATGTGAGATTAGTATGATGACCATGCAAATATGATGTTATCATGATGTAATGATGATGTCAACATGTCGACATGGCAGGATGACATGTGGCATGCTAATTTGGCATTTTTTGTGGGCCCATGGGCCAATGGGAAAGTGAAACGTGGTATCCCCAGACGATGCCATGTGGCACCACCCAGGGGCCTCCACGTTGCCTCTTGACATAGCTACAAGTGGCATGATGATTGGGAAGATGTAGCCAATGGAAGGGAACCATGTGGCCTAATCACGTGGCCATGTAATTTATGCCAATTCATTTTTGAGATAATATAAATCCTCTCCACTTCAAAGCAGGCCCAGAGACATAGTCCATTGTTGGACGAACTATGTTATCAAGTTGTTGTGGTCTTGCTCATTTCTCCAATTTTTTCTTCATATTTCTTCCTTCTTTATTATTCTTGCACATAAGCTTTGTTTGCACTCTTTAATGCAATTAACATAATAGTCATCTAATAAAAGATCCTAGATCATCTAGACAAAGCATGGTGGTTCTCTCAAATTAATGGATATGGTTGTGCCTTCAAATGAGAATCATCTATGTAAGTATTTTGGGTCAAACAATGATTGAAAAAGTGTATTCAATACCATGTTCATTAAAATAGATGAGCATGTATACGAGGAATCCATTTGAGGATTCGTTGCTAATAAATAAATTCATTTGTGGTGATCAACCAACTTGCTCATCAATGCTATTACTATTCGAACATAGATGCATATGTAATATATGTTGTTTGAACATTATGAGATGCTTGATTCCAAACATTAGCACAAATTAACAAGATATGGAATAACCCACCACCTCCGCCATTAGAATCAAGTCGCACTACCATCTAGACATGAATTTGACTAGTAGTTGATCCATCTGACTAATGGTCAATCTACTTGTTGGGGTCGATCCATATGACTATTGGTCGAAGTACTTGCTAGGGTTAGTTGATGTTGGAGGAGAATTGACCAAATTATATGGAACCAACCAATGCGTTCTTTGATCTTTGAAACCAACTAATGCCATCGACTTGATTATGATGTAGTCAAATATGGTATGTTACATTCGACAAGTGCTCAATAAAGTTTTATTCGACAAGAAACCAATGATTTCACTGCCCGATTTGTATATCTTCAAGATCAATCTTTGCAATAAGGATATAGTTATAAGGTTGTAGTTATAACATGCAATTATTATTAAAGTGGGTGTAGAGTCATAAAATTAAAATTTCATTTAAAAAGTAGTTATGGATTCTTTTGGAGTATGCAACTTGTATACCACCAAAACAATGTAAAAGGCAATGGAGTTAAATGAAAGAAATGATTATATGATGGATATTAGCCTAGTTAGTCTTAGTAGTCAGAAAAACATTTTGTCTTGCTGTCATCATATTTGTTGAAAAATCTTAGTTGAAGTAGAAAGGAGAGGGTTAAACATGCATCTTTTAAAGACATGAGATACTATTTTCCTATTATAATGTAAGTCAGTGTCTAGCCAATGAAATCAGTTCCTTACCAATGTTAGTCGATATCTATTCGAAAACACTGTCTTGAGTTGTAAAAGTTTGGTACCAAAAAAAGTGTCTTTATTTTTCCATTGAGTCGTAGTCAAGTCCTCCTTCATGTAATATCAAATGAAGACTCCATATATTCTCAAAGACCATAAATGCACAAAGAAGCACATTCAATTTTGACGAGCAACGGAGAAAATAAGTAAAACATTGAGCAATGATGATGATTGTTATCGTACAGTTTGTAGTTTAGGTCATAGGCTAAAGGATAGAGATCAAACTGGCATAAAAGTAACCTTCCCCACCCAATGTCACCTCAATGGGGAGGTTCTTTCTGTTTAGGGAGGTTAGCCCAGGGGAGACGTCCTTGATAACCTGGGGTTTGAAGAGGAAGAAAGTATTAAGTCAAGTTTTAGAGTTCCCTCCTCATAGGTTACCACCAGAGTCAGACAGTCCGGCTAATCAGCCAATGAATGAAGTGTATTCCCTATTGAAAACACCTACCTGGGAAAAGACAACAACAACACAGAAGTGTATTCCCCATTGAAACACCCACCGAAAAAGACAACAACAACACAATATATATATATATATATATATATATATATATATATATATATATATATATATATATATATATAGAGATATATATATATATATATATATATATATATATATATAGATTATATATATATATATATATATATATATATCTATATATATATATCTATTCATATATATATATATATATCTATATATATATATCTATCTATATATATATATATATATATCTATATATATATATATATATTCATATATATATATATATCTACCCTATATAGATATATATATTCCATATATATATATATATATCTATATATATATATATATATATATATATATATATATATATATATAAGCATATATATATATCTATATATATATATATATATATATATATATATATCTATATATATATATATATTCATACTTATATATTCATATATATATATATATATATATATATATCTATATATATATATATATTCTATATATATATATATATATATATATATATATATATATCTATATATATATATATATATATATATATATATATGCAAGAGTATAACTCAAAGGGTTAGTACTTCATTGACTATCTGATATTATTCATAAGCAATGTACTGCAATAGATGTAAAATGAATTCAACGTTTTTTCAATTAGCTATGAAATATCATCAATTCATCAATATCTATAGAGATGACTAAGCCTACAATATATCCAATCAACAATTTGCTCAATAAATGCTTGAAATCATCACTTAATTGCTTATATTCAACTTTTGTTGCATCAAGATGAAATATCCAACTATGACGTCAACCCTAATTAGGTTAGTTTTGTTAGTTAGGGTTTCAAATTTTAGTTTTGAAAGTAGTTTTACACACTAAAGCTTCAACGTTGGAGGTTAGATATCAGTGCCTTAGGGTATATGGAGTCAAATAAGAAAAGGGCACAAGATTTTGAAAGGATAATGACTTAAAGACTAGAAGGTAGGGTTCTATGGTGCTGCAAAGGCAGGGCCCTAGAATCAAAACCCTAGGGGAAAGAGGCTCACTCCGGTGTTGCTTAAGCAAGGCCTCGTGATCTTTCCTCCTTCTTTAGGTCAACTTGGCAAAATGACTAACATAAAGAATAAGTCTAAGGGAGAAAGTGTTGTAAGGAAAAGGCTTTCAAACCCTAGAAGATGAAAACCCAAGGTTAGATAACCTAGGCCTAGGACGTCACCCTCTTTCAACCTATAACATTCAACACTAGCTCAAGGGAAGAAGCAAGATAAGTGTAGCAAAGGCTAGGCTTAATCTCTTTTCTTCAATGGCTGAAAAATCTTTCTCTCTAAGGGGACATGTAACAATGACCTACTTGTGTTCTTGTTACCTAGGGCTTTAAATCAGCAATATAATAAATAAATGCAAGAAATTACACCTACAATCATTCATTTAAGAAGTTTTGCAAGAAAATTCACTTACATATCATGAAGAGAAGCATAAGAAAACCCTAGTTGCAAACCTTCCTTGAGAGAAATGCCATAAAATGCCAAAAATATCCTTCCAATAGAAAGTGTGCCTCACTTAGACAACAAATCTACCCAAGAAGGGCGCAAAAATCAGACCTCACAAGTGTGAGTGAATTGTGTTATTATCAAAATGAGGGAAAACATCCTCAACTTATATCATCTCATGACCTTTAATTAAAATTAGGTCATTAAAAATAGTCGACAAGGATAATAACCAAAAATCATACTGTTTTGCATTAAAATGCTAAAAGCAAACCCTAAATGAGAAATAAGCAAGACGTCTAGCCCCTTTGAGGGAGACGTTGGCCCTTTTTAGGGAAAAACATAGCACTGGATGACAAACGTTGGCCCTCTCTGGGCCTCGAAACTCTTCCACACATGCCAAAATGCTCTGTCAAGGTGCCATACATTGGAGGTGACATCAAGGGCTCCTAGATGATGTCCTGGGCCATCAGAATGACACGTTCCACCTGCAGTGGGTCAACCCCCTAGGGCTGGGCTCAGCCAAGGCAACCTGGATGAAAATATCCTTCTTCTTCTCTCTTGAAAAGGCTCGATCAATCACTGTCCTGTCTCTGCCCCTGATGAGGTCCCAACAACCATCTGATGGGCTCTTCAACCCCATGGAGGTCTGAATTAATCATCTCCCCATGTGTACCGGTCCACTTGGTACCTGTCCGTCGGGCACGGTCCTGCACATCAAAAAATTCGCCCTCCATGGGCTCATTAGTCCTAGGGATCATAGCAATGTCAATCATATTTCATCATTAATTTTGTCAAATGCATGCATAAAACCCCTAGCATATCATCCAATAGCTCAAAGAAATTACAGTGACCTACTATACAAAGCTGAAGAAAGAGACAAAATGCCCTATTGGGCCAGCATCCATAAGAAAAGGAAAGTTTCCAGAGGATATCATCCAAGCCATGTATCACGAGGTGGTGTGGTCCAAGGATGTCCAGACATAGTGAAAGACAGGGGTGATATTATCCATGGGTGCCTTTGTAGGAGGCGAGTTGTACCTGTCATGGATGCAATTCTTTCCAAGCCCTTTTATTGCCTTTATTCTTTCTTTTCTTTATTTCTTTTTCTTTCTTGTTATTTCAAGGTCTAACTAGAGGACACTGCTTTGGCATGGTGACCAGAGCTGACCGTATTATCCACAAGTACTTTCACAGAGATGATAAGGTTGGCTCGTGATGAGACCCCCTTTCCCTTGGCCATGCAACCAAAGGTCATTGCCCTGGCGTGGTAACTAGATAATGGCAATGTCATACTGCTAGGTACCCATGAACATAATGGGTTGGCTTGTGATGAGACCCCCCATCCTCTTGGCTAGGTCTTGTTTTGTGATTTTTCTTCAGGTCAATCTTGTTTCTTATTGAGAGGATTTTTATTGCCTTCCTGGGGATCCCTAGGTAAGGCATCTCTAGGTTTTATTTTTTATGGCTTTTATCTCTTACCAGCTACTTTTACCTCCTGGGCCTTTAGCCCCTTCTTCCCACAAGATAAGGTGTAATCCCACAAATAAGTCATCCTAATGTCCGGACTAGGGGAATGGGATAGATGAATGGGAGATAAGATGTAAAAGTGATAATATGATGGGAGCGGACAATGGCTCTTCAAAATTCCCCATGGTAGCTAACCAAAACCTATGGGAACAAGCTTGCTAGGGTACCCTGTCAATCCCCCCAACCATGGTCAAGTGGGTTAGTGTAAGATCCAAGCAGTTGTCAGAAATGAAAGGAATCTGATGCATATATTTGAAAGTTATAATGATCAAACATGACACATACCATGATACCTGGACCAATTACCCCATGGAGCAAGAGTCTTCTCCGATGCAAGTCCAAGTCGAAGGTGATGGATGATGCTACTGTTGATAGGACTAATCTGATGAAGAAGAAGAAAGATGGTCCCTCCAGGGCCATGCTCAGGTTAATCCTGCTCTCGGTACTCCATGTCTAGGACCTATGGGCCTCGAGACATGATCTCCTAGTTATCCCTAGAAATTGGGGATAACAATGATCATGTTGGAAATGGTTAAAGGAATTCAAGCAAGATACATTGTGATACAGGAAGAAATCAGTGGCCACCCACCTATTTTTCTGGCTCAAAATAGGGGTTTCCACCTTGGTAGTTTTTCTACATCTTTTTGGGTCTTAAACTTCCAGGGTTGTTTTGAGGCCTTAAAAAACATTTTTTGGGCCCACCACAATCACATAGTTAGCTTTAGCCAAAGTGTGATGAAGAAATGTGTATTCATCGGATAGACCTTTCCAATTAGCTATCGTGCACCACAAACATAGATTGTATGCAAAATTTACGCCCTTGGTAAGTTGACATATCAACTACCCCCATCGGGGCCCATAAACGTTTTGGCATTTCATCTTTTTGGGTTAGGTTTTAGGATTTTCTTCATGTTAACAATGCCTTTGGAGCTTCATTGTAAATATCATCATCTTCCTTGCAAATGAGCGTAGCCATCACTTCTCTTCTTAGAGACAAGCTGCCACCATTCTAGCAAGTCATTCACTCTGTAATTTTACAATTTCTGTACATTTATCTCATTAATAAAAATTGTGCATTATTGTATCTCTATTTTTATTTCAATATCTTTGTATATTTAATTTTTATATCGCCACCTTCATTTTGTTCTCAAAATAATCTGGATTAGTGGTATTAGAGTAGGCTACTCCTTTTTGTTTCTTATTGCATGTACCCAATGAGGTCAGGGTATAGAGAGTTAGGTCTCGATCTAGTTTCTCTTGAGGAAAATCACTCTCTCCAACCCATGCGGCCTCCCATGGTAGAAAAAAAGAGAAACGAGGGAGAAAAATATCCCATCAATTAGTTGCTCATGGAGGCCCTTTCGCAACAGAGGAATGAGATGTTTGAGAATTTTTTCCAAATCCTTTAATTATTACCAACAATAGCAGTTGTGTCTTCATCAAGAAATCACTTTGGAGTCATTTCCCCATTCAAGGTACAAGTTAATTCTTATATTCCCATATTTGAAGGTCAGATCGATGCAAACGCTTTGGAAAAATTGTTAAATTTTCTATAAGTTTATTTCTTTGTTCACAAAGTTTTCAACAGAGAAAATATCACCTTTGCACTCCTTAAGGATCTCCCCCATATCAAACATTGGTGGAAAAATTACCGGGAGAAAAATTCCACAGAGGAGTCTGGAATAATTAGGGTCGATCCCACTTGGGATTTTTGTATGGATACGATCAAGGAGAAATATTACCATGTGTGAAACTATGACAACCATTACATGAGATGGACCACACTACATAAAGAGAGGAGCCAAACAATGTTGTGTTTCCCAAATACCTTCCAAACATTGAGAACCAAAATGGGTATCAAAGACTTCGAGCAACATATGGTTATAAAATAATGCGGGGATCTACATTGATATATCCAAACCGAAATGGAATTTCTAGAAATTTCATCATTGGGAGACGCTTATCGATATGCTGTCAAAATTGAGAAAAAATATAAGCAGAAGAACAAGAAGGAGTTTGGGTCTACAAATCCGCATCAACCAAAGTATGGTAAATGTATCCCTAAATCAAAGAACAACCAACCTCAATACCACTAGTACAATTTGTAGGGAAATAAGGGTAACGGGAAGACGAAAAAAGGTACTGGGAAGTGGTGTGAATTTCACAAAATTCCTTGGCACAACACTAATGATTTTCACTCAAAACAGTCATTGGTGTCCAAGCTCAAAGAAACTGAATCGATCCCTTACTCAAACTTTGATTTAGACAATAATAAAAGGGGATAGATCATTGATGCAAAACCCACTTCTATTGTCACAACCACAATAATCCAACCAGAAAAACTAGAGGATCCTAAGTATGGGGAGCACCTCTTTTATTCACAGATGTGGGTGAAGGGGAACTCGTTGTATTTTATTGTTGATAATGGAATCCAGAAGAACCTCATCTCAACATAGGTCATCAAGAAGTTGGATTTTCCGACAACACCACACCCGCATCCATACAACATTGGATGGCTTTGCCAGGGATGATATATTTGTGTCATCCAGAAGTGTTTCCTGTCATATGACATAAATCCCTTCAAGGATGAGGTATTGTGTGATGTTTCCCCACTAGAAGTCTATGATGATTTGTTATTCCATACATATATGTGGAAGTGTCATGTTTTTTATGAGTCTTGACCCTGTATCTTCATTATTACTCTGGGGGGTCATCTCTACAAGATACCAGAGGTAGTTTCAACTATTGCCCCGACTAAACAGTGATGCAAAGTAATCTCTCATACCACAAAGTTTAACCTCTTCACAATCTGGTTATAAGAGAAGGACACTGCAACCACTATAGCCTCGTCTCGAGACCCTTCTATCTAGCAGAAGCATATCCACAAGATTGTATAAGAGAACCAAGATATTACTACTACACCTACAGGGGTGCCTCCACACTACCCAATCAAACCAAGTTATAATAAATCCCTTCATGTTCCTCATGATGCATATTCATCGACAGAGTCCTCCCAGACTCAGGCATATCATGCAACAATATTGGTTAAATGGATCCAACCCCACCACCAACAGGTTCATAGCAACCCTCAACAAGCTAAGCAAGACAAATTCTTCAACAAAGAAAGAAACTCACCAAGGTTCAAATTCAACAAAATATTCCCTTGAAACTTGGCGCAATGGAGACCATTTCTTCCTAAGGGGGAAGAATTATCTAGGTGGAAATTGGTGGCCACCCACCTATTTCGCTGGCTCAAAATAGGAGTTTCCACCTTGGCAGTTTTTCTACATCTTTTCAGTTCCTAAACTTTCGAGGTCATTTTGAGGACCTAAACAATGTTTTTTGGGTCCGCCACAGTCACATTGTAAATTTTAGAGAGTGATGAAAAAATGTGTAGTCCTCGGATATACCTTTCCAATGAGCTATCGTGCACCCCAAATGAACATAATATGCAAACGTTATACCCTTGGGAAGTTGATGTATCAACTACCCCCATCGGGGCCCACAAACCTTTTGGAATTCCATCTTCTGGGGTTAGGTTTTTGTATTTTCTGTATGTTAAAAAGGCCTTTGGAGACTAAATTTAAATATCATCATCTTCCTTGTGAATGAGAATATCCATCACATCTCTTCTTAGAGATAAGATGCCACCATTCTAGTGAGTGATTCACTCTGTAATTTTACATTTTCTTTACATTTATATCATTAATAAAAAGTGTTCATTACTATATCTATGTGTTTATTGTGATATCTCTGCATATTTCATTGTTATATCTCTTCCTTCATTTCGTTCTCAAAATAATTCAGATCAGTGGTATCAGAGTAGGCTACTCCTTTCTGTTTCTTAGTACATGTACCCAACGATGTCAAGGTATAGATATTTGGGTCTTGAGATACTTTCTCTTGAGGACAACCTCTCTTGCCATCTCAAGTGGCCTCCCATGGAGGAATAAAAGAGAGATGAGGGAGAAGAATATCCCATCAAGTTTTTTCTCGTGGAATCCCTCGCGCAACAGAGGAACGAGATGTTGGAGAATTTTTCCTAAATCCTTTAATGATTACCAACAATAGTAGGCGCAGCTTCATCGAGTAGTCACTTTGGAGACACTACCCCATTCAATGTACAATTTAATTTTGATATTCCCGTATTTGAAGGTTAGATCAATGCGGATGCTTTGGAAAAATGGTTAAAATTTCTAGAAGGTTATTTCTCTGTTCAAAATTTTTCTGAACGACAAAATACCACCTTTGCACTCGTTAAGGATCTCCCCCATGTCAAACATTGGTGGGAAACTTACTGGGAGAAAAAATCCAAAAAGGAGTCTAGAATATTTTTGGTCCAGCCCACTTGGGAATTTTTTATGGATGCGGTCAAGGACAAATATTATCCTGTGGGAAACTATGATGACCAATACATGATATGTACCATGTTGCAAAAAGAGAGGATCCAAATAGTGTTGGAGTTCACAAATACCTTGCACACCAATCTAGGTATCAAAGACCCTAAGTGAAATCTGGTTCTAAAATACAACTAGGCTCCACACAGATACATCCAAACAGAAATGGAATTTATAGAAATTTCATCACTGGGAGTCATTTATTGATATGTTGTCAAAATCGAGCAGAAATTTAAGCATTAGTACAAGAGGGAGTTCGTTTCTGCAAATATGAAGCAACCAAAGTATGGTAAAGGAATCCCTAACTCATATAAAAACCAGCCTCAATACCACCAGTCCAAGCCACAGGAAAAGAAGGGTAACGAAAAGATGAAAAAGGATATGGGGAAGTGGTGCAACTTTCACAAAATCCCTTGGAACAACACCGATGAATGTCACTCAAAATAGTCATTGGTGTCCAATATCAAAGAAACAAATTTGAGCTCTGACTCATACTCTGATTCAAATAATAATAAAAGGAGACAGATCATTGATGAAGAACCTACTGCTACTGTCATGACCGCAACAATACAACTAGAAGAACTAGAGGATCTTGAGGAGGGGGAGTGCCTCTTTCATTCAAAGATGTGGGTGAAGGGGAACCTGTTGCATTTTATTGTTGATAGTGGAAGTTAAAATAACCTCATATTAGTAGATTTCGTCAAGCAGTTGTATTTGTAGACAACACCACACCCACAACCATACAAAATAGGATGGCTTCGCCAGGGACGAGATCTTCATTTCAGCCAGCAATGTTTCCTATCATACGAAATAAATCCCTTGAAGGATGAGGTACTGTGTAATATTTCCCCATTGGAAGTATGTGATGTTTTGTTAGGCCAACCATATATGTGGAAGCATCATGTTTTTTATGAGTATCGACCTCGTAGCATCATTGTTTCTCTAGGGGGTCATCTCTACAGGATAGAAGAGGTAGTTCCGACTATTGTCCTGAAAAACCAGTGTCACAAAGTAATCTCTCATACCGAAAAATTTTATACTCTTTGCAATATGGTTAGAAGCGAAGGACACTACAACCACTAAGGCCTCATCCCAAGACCCTTCTATATAGCATAAGCAAATCAACAAGACTGTAGAAGATCACCAAGATATTCCTATTGCACCTACAAGGGTGCCTCCACACTGGAAATTCAAACCAAGTTATAATAAATCCCTTCATGTTCTTCATGTTTCATCTTTAATAATAGATTCCTCCCACACTCAGGAATATCATGCAAGTATATTGGTTAAACGGATATAACCCCGCCAACAATAGGTTCATAACAAACTTCACCAAGTTAACCGGTACAACTTCTTCATCAAGGCAAGTATCTCACCAAGGTTTAGATTCAAAAAAATATTCCCTGGGAACTTGAATAAATTGAGACCACTTATTCCTAATGGGGGAAGAATGATCTAGGCAGAAATCAATGTCCACCCACCTATTCCACTAGCTCAAAACAAGGGTTTCCACCTTGGTAAATTTTCTACAGCTTTTTGGGTCCTAAACTTCTACGGCCATTTTGAGGCCATAACCAACATCATTTATCCTACCATAGTCACACTATAATATTTACCCAAAGTGAGACAAAAAAATGTGTTTTCTCGGATAAACCTTTCTAATGAGCTATCGTGCACGCAAAATGGAGATTGTATGCAAAACTTACGCCCTTGGGAATTTGACATATCAACTACCCCCATCGGGGACCATAAACCTTTTGGAGTTTCATCCTCTGGGGTTATGGTTTTGGATTTTATTATGTTAAAAATTCCTTTGGGTCCTCATTGTAAACATCATCATCTTCCTTGCGATTGAGTGTAGCCATCACATCTCTTCTCAGAGATAAGTTGCCACCATTCTAGAGAGTCATTTACTCTACAATTTTACAGTTTCTATACATTTCTCTCATTAATAAAAATTGTGCATTACTGTATCTCTGTGTTTATTGAAATATCTATGTATATTTCATTGTTATATCTTCACCTTCATTTTGCTCTCGAATATTCTGGATCATTGTTATCAGAGAAAGCTACTCTTTTTCATTTCTTAGTGCATGTCCCTGACGAGGTCAGGGTATAGAGAGTTGGGTCTCAAGCTACTTTCTCTTGAGTAAAACCTCTCTCACCAACCCAAGCATACTCCCATGGAGGAATAAAAGAGTGACGTGGGAGTATAAGATCCCATCAATTTGTTTCTCACATAATCCCTTGTGCAACACAGGAATGAGATCTTGGAGAATTTTTCCCAAATCCTTCAATGATTAATGACAATAGTAGGCACATCTTCGTAAAGAAGTTTCTTTGGAGACAGTTCCCCATTCAAGGTACACGTTAATTTTGATATTATCGTATTTTAAGGCTAGATTGATGCACATGCTTTGGAAAAATGGTTAAATTTAATAGAAGGTTATTTCTATGTTCACAATTTTTCCAATAGAGAAAAGATCACCTTTGTGCTCCTTAAGGCTCTCCCCCATGTCAAACATTGGTGGGAAACTTACTGGGAGAAAAATTCCACAGAGGAGTCTGGAATATTTGGATATGAGCCCACTTGGGATATGTTTATGGATGCGTTCAAGGAGAAATATTACCATGTGCGAAACTATGATGACCAGTACATGCGATGGACCACGATGCATCAAGAGAGGGGACAAATAGTTTCAGAGTTGACAAATATCCTGCATAACTTTCACACCAATATGGGTATCAAATACTTTGATCGTCGTATAGTTCTAAAATACCGTGGGACTTTACATCGATACATCCAAACTGAAATGAAATTTATGGACATTTCATCACTAGGAGTCATTTATTTATATGTCATAAAAATCGAGTAGAAATTTAAGAAGCATAACAAGAGGGAGTTCATGTTTTCAAATCCAAAGAAACCAAAGTATGGTAAAGGAAGCCCTAACTCACAAAACAACCAACCTCAAGAACACCAGTCCAAGCCACAAGAAAAGAAGGGTAACGTGAAGACGAAAAAGGGTATTAGGAAGTGATGCGACTTCCAAAAACTCTCTTCACACAACAACGATGAATGTTGGTCAAAACATTCATTTGTGGTTAAGCTCAAAGAAACATATCTAATCCTTGACTTAGACTTTGATTCAGAAAATAATAAAAGGAGACAGATCATTGTTGTAGAACCCACTGTTATTATTGTGACTGCAATAATTCAACCAGAAGAACCAAAGGATCTTGAGGAGGGGGATCACCTCTTCCATTCACATATGTGGGTGAAGGGGACCCTACTCCATTTTATTGTTGATAGTGAAATACAGAAGAAAATCATCTCAGCAAATGTCGTCAAGAAATTGGATTTGATGACAACACCACACCCACAAACATACAACATTGGATGGATTCACTAGGGATGAGATCTTCAGGTCATCCAACAGTGTTGCATGTCATACAACATCAATACCTTCAAGGATGAGGTATTGTGTGATGTTTCCCCATTGGAATTATGTGATGTTCTGTTAGGCCAACCATATATATGGAAGTGTTAAGTTGTTTATGAGTCTCAACCCCATAGTTTCATTGTTACTCTTGGGGGTCAGCTCTACAGGAAACCAAAGGTAGTTCTGACTATTGTCCCGACAAAATAGTGCTACAAAGTAATCTCTCATACTGCAAAGTTTATCCTATTCACAATATATTCAGAAAAGAAGGGCACTGCAACCACTGCAGCCTCGGCCCAAGACCCTTCTATCTAGAAGAAGCATATTAACAAGACTATAGAAGAGCACCAAGATATTCCTACTACACCTATGGGGGTGCTTCCATATTTCCCAATCAAACCAAGTTATAATAAACCCCTTCATGTTAGTCATGATTCATCTTCATTGATATAGTCCTCCCACACTCATGAATATCATGCATCTATATTGGTTAAATGGATCCAACCCTGCCAGCAATAGGTTCATAACATCCTTCACCAAGCTAAGGAGGAAAAATTCTTCAGCAAGGCAAGCAACTCACCAAGGTTCATATTCAACAAAAGATTCCCCATGAACATGATGCAATGGAGACCATTGCTTCCTAAGGGGAGAAGAATGATCGAAGATGATCCAGATTTATGAGTAGAAAGAAAGGAATAACAAATTGAATACAATAACACGTAGATATGGATAACAACAACAAATATCCAATGAACAATAACTTCTATTGAATAAATAAAATAGGTTGAAATTGTAAAAATGTAGAACTGGAAACAACTTGCTCAAATGGTGGTAGTTATCTCTGAGAAGAGATGTGGATTTCTACATGCATCCGTTTGAGAAGAATGATTACAATGAGGCTCTAGAGGCGTTTTTAAAATTACTCATGAATTCCAAAACCATAGACATCCAAAAAACTAACCCTAAGAGATGAAACATTAAAGGTTATGTGGGCCCCGATGGGTAGGTTGGTACCTCAACTTCCCGGGGTCATAACTTTTGTATATGACCTCCATTTTAGGCGCATGATAGCCCATTTGAAAGGTATTTTTGAGAACTACACATTATTCCTTCAATCTCTGACTTTGTCTATAGTTTGACTGTAGAAAACCAAAAAAACATTGTTTAGGGCCCCAAAACGTCCCTGGAAGTATAGAAAGATGTACTGACATGAAAAATTCCAAAATAAGTTAGTTGGATTATGTAGGAGGCCACCAATATCCACCTGGAAGGTGTGTAGGGATTCAGAAAGCCCCAAAAGTGTAGAACCCACAATTAAAAATAAGTATAGAAGAAGGTGTTGAACTAAAAACTGTCAAGAAGAGCCAATTGGAATAGGTGGGTGGCCACCAATATCCACCTGGATCAATCCATCCCCCTTATGAAGAAATGGTATCTATTTCATTGAGTGCCCCCATCAGGTGAGGAAACTTATATTGAATTTTTCCCCAGGTGAGCCACTTGCATTGGTGCAGGAGTTTCCCTACCTTGACAACCCGATAAAGTTGGATGGATCCTCTGCTAGTGAATTCCCTTGACCTGTGTGTCCACTATTTGATCAGTGGATGCATGTTCCATGTAGTTAGGGTTGAGATATATTGGTGTCAATTGTTCTCTGATATCTGAGGTGTCCAATAATGGTGAAAATATGGTTGAAGGAGGTCCACATTGAATACTGGGTGCAAGCCAAGGAAGGGTGGAGTGTTGAGCTCAAAATAATTGCTACCCATATCCTTGGTGATAGTGTAAGGCCCATAATGAAGTGGGTGGAGATTCCAATGGGGCCTTGTAAGGTGATATTTTTGAAAATGTAACCAGACCTTGTCTCCCACCAAAATCTAGTGTGGTACCCGGTGTCGATCATGGCACAGCTTGTACTTATCATTAGCCTTCTACAAAATCTCATGGACCTATTGGTGGATGTGTTGAATCCACTCAATGAATATGGTGGCTTTGTCGGCCTCTGACTGAACATGGGAAGATTATTCCTTTGTAGTTGTAAGAGGTAATGCAACATCAATTGGACTTAAGGGTTGGAATCCCAATCCTACCTAAAATGGGCTATGGATAATGGAGCTATGGAGAGCCCTATTGTAGATATGTTGAACATAGGGAAGAATCACATCCCATGTGCATAGATTCTTAGAGTTGTACATGTGCAGGATGTGCACAATCATCTGATTGACGACCTCTATCTGGCCATTAGTTTGGGGGTGGAAAGTTGTGGATTTAGTGATCTTGGTGTCCAAAAGTGACCAGAGACTCGACCAAAATGTGTTGAGGAACCTGTTGTCCTGATCCAAGGTGATCGTATGTGGTATCCTAAAATGGACCCACAACCATTTGAATAAGATCTTGGCAGTATCTACCGCTATGATGCTCTTCTTGCAGGCTATGGTAATGGCCATCTTCGAAAACCAATTAATCACCAAAAATACACAATCAATGTCGTTCTTGGTGGATGGAAGGCCACACATGTAATCCAATGATATGGATTCCAAAGGCCTATCGTGAGTAGGAAGAGGGATTTATAAGCCTTTCTTCTTGATGGTTGGCTTGGAAATGGCACAAACAGTCAAAGATATAATATACTTACTGACATCTTGTTGAATTTTTGGACAATAAAAATGTTTCTGTAGAACGACCCAATTTTCTCCATGACAAAATGTCTTACCATCCGACTGTAGTGAGCCTCCCAAATTAGGTTTTCACGCTCACTTGTGGGAACACAGAGGTGTCCCAGATGGCACAACATTCCATCTTGTATGTGAAAATCGATGACATTCACTCCCATACCCAAGAGTTGATAGGTGGTGGAGAATTCAAGGTCACACTGATAAAGTTGGGGCCACTCGGATGCCTGATGCCCACAGGAATGGAGCACTGTGGTGAGTGTAGCAACGGGAGGGTGACCGAGGAAATCAATGACACAATTTTTTCTCCCTATTTTATACTTTATGTTTATATGTAACTATTTTAGGTATGTGGACCACTTTTGATGGAGATCATTCTACAACTTCCCCTGTGTCTATATGAGCTGCAAAGGTTTTTGATCAGTGTGGATGATTGTCTCCTTTCCCAGAATGTAATGTTTCCATTGATGACAGGCTTGCATAATGGAATGCATTTCCTTTTCATAGGTGGGGTATTTCCAGACAGTATATGAGAGTGTCTCACTATAGTATGCTACTGGATGACCATGTTGAGTGAGAAGTTCACCGACAGCATAGTTTGAGGCATCAGTCTTAATCTTGAACTATTGTTGTAGATCAAGTAAGAAGAGTGTTGGATCTGAGCATAAGAAATGATTTATATCATCAAATGCTTGTTTTTGTGCCTACCTCCATGCCAAATTTTACTTTCCACTTCCCTTGGTTACTTGGCTGATGGCCCATGCAATATGGGAGAATCCCAACACAAATCTTCGGTAGAATTTGGAAAGTCCCAAGAAGATATGAAGCTCGGTTAGTGTGGTATGCATTGGCCAGTAACGAATGACTTGGATCTTATCTAGATCCACATGTACCCCATGCTCATCAAAAATGTATCCCAAGTATTGGACCCTTTTCATGTCAAAGGATCATTTTTCCAAGTTGGAATATAGCTTGTGTTTCCACAGAGTGCCCAAAAACTGTTGAATATGTTGTGTTGAGGAAAAGGTATGGATAACCTTACTCAAACATTTTCAAATCCTACCGAGCTAAGGAAATATAGTTTGGAATGTCACCCGGGGTTTATAGCCTTAAACAAAAAAACAATCACTTAATCCGCATGTATGAAGTACAAGGGACCAAGGCTGGTTTGTTTTATATTTATATGTAACTGTGCAATAAATAAATAAACTTAAACATAAATTACATGAATGTGTACAGAATTTACATAACTATGTACATGGAGATAAAAGAAAAAAATGAACCAGATCATCAAAATACACATGTGATACCAAAATCGAAAAACGGATTCTTGTATTAATTTCATTCTAAGATACAAGATTGAATTCTCTTTACAAACCCCTACGAGGGTAGGGACCAAAGTTAGATTTAGAAGCCTCCGATGGGAACCATACAAAAAGACTCTGACAGAAAAATAAAATTGAAGCTAAATATCTAGATCAACTTGCCACAAAATGATGTCACTTGACTCTGCAAAATATTCTTTATCAGTCATAAAATTTAATTTTTAAACAGACATGAACACACAGACTGCCAAAGATATATCATACACCTTTAAAACAAGCTATTGAAATATATGATTCAATTTTGAATCATGTTTCCTTCAATAAGACCCTTTTGTCATCAATATGGTTAAGCCTTCTAGTAAACTCAGAATGAATGAAAGATAAAATTATCTCACTAGTATAGAGAAAACCTTATGGCTGAAGTTCTCCTTCTTTTTTTCTCCCATTGTCTCTTCATTTCATTGAGATTTTATTCCTTCTCAATGAGTTATGGTAGTTCAAATACCTTTCTTTATTTAATCCAAATTAGATTAACTAATTAGTTGGGACAAATAATAATAGTTTATATAAATAAGGGTGTAATTAGATAATAACTAAATAGGTGGGACCCCTTGTGACTCCCATTTATTTCTTTCAATAATCATCAAATATGAAATATAAAAACCCAATCATTTGATTCAAACACTCTCTGTATAACTCGTGTGCTCATATTTATGACCAAATATTTAAATATCAGCAAAACATAACATGACAATATCCAAAAATAGCAATATATCCATGTTGTCCAAAAAAATGCCTAAATATATGCTTGTTGTCTGAAACATTATCAAAGTAAAAATAATGTCCTCAATAACATAAATCATCATTAAAAATCATATTTACTGTGAGAGGCATTTGACCTCTTTTCACTGTTGTCCCCTTTTGATATTTATGTGGAATCCTTAGGCTGATTGGAACCTTGAGGTTGTACTGCACTAATAATGTGAGAAACATCATCCTTAAGATGAAGACGTGAAGACACAGATTCATAGGACTCTTTGGATGATTTGGAGGCAGTTGTTACTCATTTTCCTTTATATTGCACAGGCTTGGGGACATCATTTTTTAACCTCTTACTAGCATGAGATGACTGCACGGGTGAGACAACATGATCAGATTGGGAAATTGGATTCTTTGGTGGTTACGGAGGGGGTAATGGAAAAGAAGCAGTAATCCAACCGTGGTGATGAACAATACGATGATGAACAATATCTTACCAACCATCATTGGAAGGAAATTCTTCTTGCATAGACACATGAGGGGGAACGTGGATACTAGAAAAGTTTTGATGTGGCTGGAAGGGTGGTCTCTCAGGTCGGGGCTAGAGGATACCATAGAAAACTAGGTTAAATAATCCAACTTGAAAGAGATGGTTTAATTCTTGTGGATCAACATCAAAATGTATTGAAAATCGAGGCCTTCTATGACTCCTATGCCAATCTCCTCTTCCTTTATTGCCTCTTCCATTATTTCCTCTGCTAAAGAAGCTCATCCTGAAGCAATATTCCAACATGTCATGAAAAACTCTTAAAAATCCATGCATAAAACTCTACATAAATAAAATCAAAAGGTTGTCTCTATTATTCACCACAGAAACACATGCAATCCATCTATTAACGCCTTAAAACCTCATCAATCAATTTCCATTTGAACAGGGAGTAGTAGGGTTATTGGGAAGATGAGGGGTTTATAGTGTGTGGAAAATGGTAGCATGGATGGGGCAGGGTAAACAAATATTGTTCAAGCAAATGCAGAAGTAACAGAAACTGTGTTTATATCCAACCTTCAAACACTAGTCATCAACCAACTTTTATATTAATCCCTTTTCTTTTCATAAAGATTTTTAAATTCATAATAACATAACAAGGAGTGTTTTAATGCATTTGGGAGGATGAGGGGAACATAGTGAATGAAAAATGATATAATGAGAGGGGAAAATGATCATTGTTCTGTTATATGAAATGATATCCAAAAAAATGACATTTCCATCAATAAAACAACTTTGAAACGTTTTCTTTGTTTAGTAAGTCAAATCCAACACACTGCTTTTCAAAACACTAGGAAAGCTTCAGGATTGTTCATTGTACGCTCTCTATTTTTATTCACAGAGTTATTTTAATAATAGACTGTCCACATAATCATTGTAACAACTAAAAATAGACCACATCAAGTGTGCGATGGAACACCACATAAGCCAACCACTCTTCAACATTTAAGTTTGGTATTACCACTTCCAATATTTGTTGTGTAATAGACTAGGTTTGAAACCCATGTGCAACTGGTGATCTTTTATTTTATCATAATATAGTTTTCAAAATCGACTAAAACCCCCATGGGTAATCAAACAACGAACCAAGATTTAGTGCAAATAATAAATTTTCCCACTGCTGGGTCAATCACTCATACATCAAGACCATAATTCAAACCCCTTTAAATTCCATACATTAATGAAAGAACATAGGTCTGGGTGAATTCAAAAGAGAAGCCTTCACAAAGGGTTTGTTCTTGAAAAAAAAATTAACCATCTCTTAACACAGATTTTCCACAGTCCTCTCATGGCGGCCTTAAGGAAAATGTATTCATGCATAAACAAATAGTTGACAGACAACTTGAAGGAGTTATCAATCTTCCAAGACTGGGTAATGGCACTAAGAAAACAACCATTCTTTTATCTCACAGAGAAAACCTCAAATTTTAATGACCAGAGACGAGTGAAACCTAAAAGTTTGTCACAAAATTTGCTAATAGTTATATCATAGAGAAATATTCATTCTAGACATAAAGCAATCACATAATCCAAACAGAAATGAGTCTGAACACTATAATCAACTTGAAACACTTGAGTACTAACAGGGAAAACTGTGCCACTTTAAATTCCATTACACAGTTGATACCCACTTGTATTAAATTTCAGAAAAACACAGTCTGTAAACAAATGCAATAGCCAAACTCATGACTTTATTCTGAGAGGAGTTATGTTTCATGAATGGAGAGGTGAGAGCTATCATAGCTGAATGTAGAATGCCAAGGAAAACCACAAACATGGCAATTTATTCCAAGTCCGAGAAAAACAGAGGCAACATCAACCAAGCAATCAACCAAATGCTAACCAAGCGAGGGTGGCGACCTCAAGGTAGGGTTTAGAGGGACGTGTAGTAATTTCACTTTGTATCTTACATTAACTCTATCAACCATAGCCCAGTATGAGCACACCAACACCTCAAGTTCATAATCCACTATAGTTATCAAACAACAATTCAATACAAAGTCGAGTTTTCCACCTTCCATAAAGTTTTGAGTTTTATGTGCACGCTTAGCACTTAACAAAAGGCATAACATATGTCCCACATTCATTGCTAGGCATTTCCACCCTTAAAAATTAACTAATGACCATGATAATCACAAGAATTCATAAGTGTAATATGCCATATCCAAATATAGCCCATGCTTGGAGTTAAAATCAACAATCAAAATATATGTGCAGCAGAATAAACCAAGATGTTCATTAAAACCACATCTCTTCCCTTTGAATTAAATCATTAATAAACCTATCATTTGCCAATTTCGCTTGGAAAGTGGTTTTGAATTTTTTAAAATATAGATTCATTTCTGTAATAATAGACATGAGTGCATAAAAATATGATACATCCTTCATCATCATTCACATATGGGTTCCCACCTATCGAATATATTATTAATTATATATAAATAATAAGGCATTGCAACCAATTTGCATGAATTTATTCCACATTGCACTTTTGGGCGTCAACAAACTAGCGACTCCATGGGGAAATTTGTTCTCAACATATTTAGAACTTAGAATATATGTTTTCATAGACCAAGAGAAATATATGATTAAAAAAACATAGCCGGAAATAATAGTTATGCAACCGGGGGGGGAAGATGGTTTAAGGGAAATAATGAGATGGGACTTTGGGAATAACTTATGGAAAGTGGTACATATGAGGGGTGTGGTCTTGTATGCATAAAATTCAAACAATATGTAACATATAATTCTTTCGAGGATAATTCCTCTAATATGATCTTAAATCTCAGGATGGAGGGAAGAAAGGGCTAGCAGAAATAGGGAAGAAGACAAAATCAACTATCCTACAGTAGTATTGAAAGAAAAAATTAATTTCAGTGATGTCTGAAAGGAGGACATTGTGAAATCCATATGTATATTATTATCATTGATAAACAATATTTACATAATGACAGTGTAATGGAAAAACTAATCCAGAATTTATTTTTTATTATTACAAGAAGAAGACAACAAAAATTGAAAACTCAAAAAACCAAAGTAAAACGAAAATAGTAAAACAAAAGACTATATACATCAGTCACTTTTATACAACCATTTAACTATCAAGTTGGTTCCACATAATTTTTCAAGTGGGAGCCATTAGTACTGTAAGAGAAAAAACACTCTTCTAAATCCTTTAGGAGGTATGAGTTTGTGCCTAGGATAAAATAGATTTTGAAAGGACCTAGCCATAATTTTTGGAACTTAGAATGTCTTCCTCTTTCAACATGGGCTGAGTCCCATAGTAGGACTTTGCCATCAATATTGAATTCAACATCTTTTGCTCGTACGTTAAAATACTTTTTCAAATTTTGATGCCTTCTTTTAATGTTCTCCAAAGAAAAATTTATTTGTTCTTCTAGGGATAACAGTGCATTTATCCTTTAGGGAACATTGGAAGAATTTAATTCTTCAATCTGTAGCATCAGTCGTAAGGATGAAATCTCTAGCTCAATAGGCAGAATATCCTCTTGACCATATACAAGATGAAAAGGAGTACAACCTGTACTTTCTTTGGAGGTTGTGCGATCTACCCAAAGATCATAAGTGAGAAGCGTGTGCCACTGGCGGGGTTTGTCTTCTATAATTTTCTTTACGATGCTAACCGGATTCTTGTAAGTGGACTCTTCTTTCCCATTGAGGGTAATAAGAAGATGAAGTGAAATGATTAACCCCCAAATTAACCAAAAATTGAGTCAATTTTGCAGAAATGAAGACTGGGTCGTCGTCCGTAATGATCTCAAATGGAATGTCGAATCTGGAAAAGATATTAGATTCTAGGAAAAAATTTACATGCTCATTTTGTGCATGTCTAAGGGGGACAACCTCGGTCCACTTGGTAAAGTAATTGGTGGTTGTCAAAATAAATATATGCCCTGCAGACAACAGAGGGTTGATAGGACCAATAAAGTCTAGGCCCCATTTAGAAAAAGGGAAATCCAAGAGGACAAGTTGTAAAGGCATGGAAGAAAGACGTTCTTTCCCAGTGAATTTTTGGCGCTTATCACAAGATATTGTGAATTTATAAGAATCGTGGAATATTGTAGGCCAATAGTAACCATTTCTTATGATTTTAAAAGAAGTAAGCCTTAGCATAAAAATGGCCACTAATGTGAATGACAGATGTTGATGATCCATGAATTTCGTGTAACAATTTATGTGCTTCTTCATCATTTACACATCAAAGTAACAAACCATCGACGAACCTTCTAAACAAAAAGTCTCCTAAAATGATATACTTGGAAGCTTCCAGGAATATTCTCTGTCTTTGGTGAGGATCCAACTCATCTGGACACTTTTGATACTGCAAATAATACACCATATTTTTATACCAAGGATGTTCAGATATATAAATATTTTGATTATCGATATAAAACATAGTTGAAAGAGGATTATATTGATCGTCAAGTTCTTCACTTGGTTCAGGATGTTTAGCTAAGTAAATTTCTAGGTCTCGTCCCTTGATTTTCTTTGAAGTTATGATAATCAAATTATGCTCCTAAATTTTGGCAAGCCAATGTGCAATGTTTCCTAAAAGATAAGTTTGTGAAAGCAGAAACTTGACAACAGGAAAAGGGACTCTTACCTGCGTATGTTTGCCTAAAATAAAGTGGCAAAATTTTTCTATAGCCTTAACAAAAGAAAAAGTGTGTTTCTCAATATAAGAGTACTTGATTTGATCATTTGATAAACTTTGGTTCATGTAAGCTACAGGTTTTTCATTGTTTTGGTCATCACTTTGTAAGAGGATAGTGTAAATTGCTTCCTCAGTGGCATTGGTATATATGATAAAATCTTTCTCAAAATCTGGTTTCGCCAGAATTGGTGCGCAACTGATTTCTTTCTTAATCCTAAGGAAATCATTTTTGACTTCATCTGTCCCAGAAAAAGAATGATCTTTCTTTAGAATATTATGAATTGGTTTAACCATGAAACAAAATCAGGAACAAACCTACAGACAAAATTAATAATGCCCATGAAAGATTGAAATTATTTCTTGGAAGTGGGGACATGAAGGTTTAGAATCACAGTAATCCTTTAGGGATTAGTTATTAATCCTGAATCAGAAAAAATATGACTGGGGAGTTTTCCCTTTGTGACACCAAAAATGGATTTAGAAGGATTTAAAGAAATGCCAAATTTTTTGCAACGCATGAGAACTTTTCTAATATGACCAAAATGATCCAACTGGTTCTTTGAATAAATAGTCAAATCATCAAGACAAAATTGGATAATTTTACTGATTAGATCGTTAAAAGCTATCTACATAGCTCTTTGAAAAGTGGTACGTGCATTAGACAAGACAAAAGGCATGCATTCATAAGAAAATGTGACCTGGAATGTAGTAAAGGTGGTTTTATACCTATCAATGATTTTTACCTTGATTTGATTAGCCAGAAAATCCATCAAGTAAGGACATCATTTGTGACCCTCCAACCTGTTTTAAAATCATTTCCATGTTAGGAATCGGAAAATGGTCTTTGACACTCGCTCTATTCAACATGTAGAAATCGACACATAATTTGATCTGGCCAGCAGTCTTCCGAACAGGGACCAAATTTGAAACCCACTTCGAGTACTTAACCGAAAAGATTATATTAGATTTTAACAATTTTTCCAATTCTTTTCAAATAGTAGCTTCTAGTGCAGGGTTAATAAGTCTTTGTTTTTTCCTAACTAGTTTTACCCCTTCCTTGATAGGAATGGCATGTTGTGTGAGAGCAGGATAAAAACCACGAAGATCCTTGTATGACCATGCGAAAATATCTCGAAATTCACGTAGTATCTTAGTGAATTTCTCTTTTTCTTCATGAGAACATTGGGCACCTAGTTTAATGATCTTTGGAGATATGGGTGTTCCAATATTGAAGGAAATGGTATCACCAAACTTTCTTTTCGACTCCTCTTCCTTATGATTTTCTTTGTTTCCTACATCACTCAACAAAACTGAACTTTCAAGAGGATTCAAGCCTTTAGGAAATTTGTCATATTCCATAGATATGATTTCCTTGCGATTAAATGGTTCATTTTGTATGAAAGTGAAAATTCCTTCATCACTTGGAAAAACCTGCCATGATTCTACGTTATCATGGATGTGAGGACGATATAGAGATTGGAGCGTACAATTGGGTCTTTTAGGTAAAATCTATTTGGTAGGAGATGCTACAAACACAGTTAACCTATTAGCCATTGAATTAAGTTCCCTCTTAACATGAGTGATGTTAAATGACAAAAGATTTGAAATGAGCATCCAAACAACTTGGGTATAGCAATTAAGAAACTTGTTTCTTGGAAAACAAATCTTACGTACAAGGTTCAAAACAAGTTCAGAATCACCAAAAATTGTAAGGTGGCCACAACCAAGGTTATATGCATTTCTAATGCCTAACAGTAAGGCCTCAATCTCGATGACATGTTTATGCAATAAAATTCTAACCTATAAGAAAAATTGTGGATTTTACCTATAGGAGAATATAGAATGATGTTGGCCTCATTACCTTCGTTTGAGCATGAGCCATCAAAATGCATGTGCCACATGCCATCGTCAAAATCAATTGGTTCAAGCATAGTGTCACCCTCATCAACGAAGATAGAGTACACCCCCAAATATTCTTCAAGATAATTTACATTGGGTTGGGGAACACTCTCTATATATGGTGAAATTATTCCTTCCCTAAGGACTATAATGTTATTTATGTTCCAAGGGACGGACAAATGTGTTCCATCAAACGAAATATATCCACCCATTAAGGCTTGTCAGTCTCTTCCTAAAATAATTGAATAGTTACTTACTGGCATATCACTTACTTAGATGCTGAGGGTTGTTCTTATCTCAGGATGTGCACAAAGAACTAAGGTTACATATTTGATTTCGCCTATAGTTGATTGTTGAAAATTGTTATAAGAGAGCATGCTTCTAGAATTTTCATTAGTACATGATAAGCCATGCTCTTCCATGATAATTTTTGACATTAAAATTGGACCAAACCCGCCATCAATTAGGAAACAATGAGCTATTTTTTCCATAATTTTTATAGAAATATAAAAAGGGGGATTTTTTATAGGGTTCCTAAAATTATTTACACCTATTTTATTTACAGTTGAATCCTCTTCTTTTGTCTCTTCAAATAGATTGGCTATGGTATAGATTTTACCTTCCATAAAGTTTTTGAGATGCTTTTATTGTTATGGGATGACAACCACATTCAAAAGAGTAGCATTGGCTTTGATATTAGCCAATTGATTAAGGATATTATATTTAGAATAGGGAAAAGGATAAGGTACTCCTTGATTATCGAGAGTTATGACAGTTTGTGTATCAATGCCTTGGGAAGATGAACTTGGGGTACAAGAAGTACGAGGAGGGTCATATTTTCCACTAGAAATGTAAGATTTATTCTTGGTATTGATTACCATAACATGTTATCGTTCAACCCAATCTAAGAAAACAATTGTGGTATTGGGCCTTTTTCCAAATATCTTTTCTCTGGAATTTTTCTTAACTTCGCAAGTACTTTCTTCATGATTTTCTTCACAGAAGTTACACCAACTGTGAGACATAATGGCCTTTGGCTGAAAAGTGTTTTCATTGTTATTCCTAAAAGGCCCTAAAGAAGAAGAAGATTCCCCAGTGATAGAGTAAGATGCATTTCCTTTTCAATCGTAGGATATCATCCTATTATTCATATCTTGCACGAGTTGTAGGAGGGAAGAATATTTGTTTGCTTGACCAAGTCTTCTTTGGGGAGACATGTCCTTTCAAGTTGCTCCTCATATTCAAGGAAAGTATGAAGAGTGGAACTAAGATTGTCAATAGCCTTCTCTTCAAGTCTATGACAATAAGGAGAAGGTAATGCATTATAATAATGCATGAAAGCAGCTTGATTTTGAGGGTGGATTAGTTCAAGGGTTTTATTATATAATTTGGTGAAGTGAAGGTTAAAATACTTAATGGTTTCACCATATTTATAGGAAATGTTTTTGTATTCCATTAACTGCTCAACTGAAATCTTGGACTGTCCATAAGTGGACTTGAACCAATAAACCAATTCTTCCCATGTGGAAATTTTTTTTGGGGGGAAATAAAAAAAAAATTGTTGCATCTTTCCCTTCGAGGGAGTTGACAAATATATGTATGCAAGTTTCATTATCATTAGCCTCGATATTATGATAAGCATTAGAAAATTATCCCAGGTGTTCGTTCGTAGTGATGGTATTATTTCCTGAAAACCTAGGTAAATGCTCCTTGAAATTTGGTAATGGGTGAGTACCAGGTGCCATATTCAATGGAGAAGATGCGTTCCATGGGGTGGTCGTAGCATCTTCCTAGAATTGGAAAATCCCATATTTTTTTATAGCTTTAGCAGGATTGGTAGTGGAATGAATAGGGACTTGATGACTGTATATACTACCAATTATTGATGAAGAATAAGGTTGCGAGAAGGAAGCACCTATGGTGCCACTACCACTACCCGCATATGTCATATTGAAGGTGATAACTATGGATGATAAAGGTGAACTAGAAGAGTCAGATAAAGTGTGCCTTAGAGCACTTTCTTGGTTTGATAGAACTACTTTCCTCCTTCCTATTTCTAAAATAGGAGTAGCTTTGGGGGACAACCCTTTTCTCCTTCCAAAGATGCGAGGATTAGAGGACATGAAACGAAAGACCAAAGAGGTAGGAAAGGGGAGGTTACTACCGATTTCTAGGCTACATTTTCCTGGCTTCCCAACGTTCATGGATACTTATGTCCCTTTCAATTATTTCCCGGGAACATTCAAGTTCATTGTGAGTACTAGTAGTTTCTAAAATAGTGTTAAACAAGGTCAATGCAATGCTAGTTTGGTTGTCAAGAATATTTCCAATATTGGGCTATCTTATAACATGTATTGTCATGGAGAAAAAAAAATTAGCCAAGGAGTATTCAAACAAAATAGAAAACGAAAAAAATAATCATGATACAATCAACCAAAGAGATATGAAAGATCTCCCCAGTATGGTTGCCAAATAAATGTTGAGGAAAAGGTAGGGAGAACCTTACTAAAAATAATTTAGATCCTACCAGGCTAATGCAAGATAGTTGGGAATTTCACCCAAGGTTTATAACCTTAAACCAAAAGACAATCACATAATCAACAGGTATGAAGTACAAGGGACCAAGACTGGTTTGTTTTATATTTATATGTAACTGTGAGAAAAAGAAATAAACTTAAACAAAAATTGCATGAATGTGTACAAAATTTACATAGCTGTGTACATGGAGATAAAAGAAAAAAATGAACCAGATCATCAAAATACACATGTGAGACCAAAATCAGAAAATTGATTCTTGTATTAATTTCATTCTAAGATACAAGACTGAATTATCTTTACAAACCCCTATGAGGGTAGGGACCAAAGTCATATTTAGAAGCCTCTAATGGGAACCATATAAAAAGACTCTAACACCAAAATAAAACTAAAGCTAAAGATATGGATTAGCTTGCCACAAAATGTTGTCACTTCACTCTGCAAAATATTCTTTATCAGTCATAAAATTTAATTTATAAACAAACAATAACACACATACTGCCAAAGATAAATCATACACCTTTAAAATGAGTTGTTGAAATATATGATTCAGTTTTGAATCTTGTTGCCTCCAATAAGACCTTGTTGTCATAAATATGGTTAAGCCTTCTAGTAAACTTAGGATGAATGAAAGATGAAAGTATCTCACTAGTATAGAGAAAACATTATGGTTGAATTTATCCTTCTATTTTTCTCCCTTTGTCTCTTCCTTTCATTGAGATTTTATTCATTCTCAATGAGTTATGGTATTTCAACTACCTTTCTTTAGTTAAGCCAAATTAGCTTAACTAATTAGTTGAGACAAATAATAATAGTTTATATAAATAAGGGTCTAATTAGATAATAGCTAAACATGTGGGACCCCTTGTGACTCCCATTCATTTATTTCAATAATCATCAAATATGAAATATAAAACCCTAATCATTTGATTCAAACACTCTCCTTGTAACTCTTGTGCTCATATTTATGACCAAATATTTAAATATCAACAAAATATAACATGAAAATATCCACAAATATCATTATATCCATGTTGTCCAAAAACAAATCCTAAATATATGCTTGTTGTCCAAAACATTTTCAAAGTAAAAATATTGTCCTCAATAACATAAATCATTATTAAAAACCATATTTACTGTGAGAGGCATTTGACCTCTTCTCATTGTTGTCCCCTATTGATCTTTCTATGGAAGCCTTAGGTTGATTGGAACCTTGAGGCTGGACTGCACTGATAATGTGAGAACAATCATCCTTAATATGAAGGCATGAAGACACATATTCATAGGACTCTTTGGATGATTTGGAGATAGTGGCCACTCCTTTTCCTTTATATTGCACAGGCTTGGGAACATTGGTTTTTAACCTCTTACTAGCATGAAATGACTGCATGGGTGAGACAACATGACCATCTTGGGAAATTGGATTCTTTGGTGGTGGTGAAGGGGGTAATGTCAAAGAAGCAGTAGGAAAACCATGGTGATGAAAAACAGGCTAATGGAAAATCTCTTGCCAACCATCATTGGCAGGTAGTTTTGGTTTCATAGACACATGAGGGGGAACACAGATACCAGGAAATTTTTGATGTGGCTAGAAGGGAGGTCTCTCAGGTCGGGGTTGGAGGATACCATGGCCAACTAGGTTAAATAATCCATCTTTAAAGAGATGGTTTAATTATTGTGGATCAACATCAAAATTTATTAAAAATCGAGGCCTTCTATGACCCATATTCCAATTTACTCTTCCTCTATTGCCTCTTCCATTACTGCCTTTGCTAAATAATCTCATCCTAAAGAAATATTCCAACATGTCATGAAAACGCTTAACAATCCATGCACAAAACTCTACATAAATAAAATCAAAAGGTTGTCTCTATTATTTACCATAGAAACACATGAAATCCATCCATTAACGCCTTAAAACTTCATCAATCAATTTTCATTTGAACAGGGAGTGGTAGGGATATTGGGAAGATGAGGGGTTTATAGTGTGCAGAAAATGGTAGCATGGATGTGGCAATATAAATGAATATTTTTCAAGCAAATGCAGAAGTAATAAAAAATGTATCTATATTCAAGCTTCAAACACCAGTCATCAACCAACTTTTATATTAATCCCTTTTCTTTTCATAAAGAATTTTAAATTCATAATAAAAGAATAGGGAATGTTTTAATGTATTTGGGAGGATGAGGGGAACATAGTGAGTGAAAAATGATATAATGAGAGGGAAAAACGATTACTATTATGTGATATGCAATGATATCCAAAACAAAATGCCATTGCCATCAATAAAACAATTGTCAAAACTTTTATTTTTTTAGTAAGTCAAATCCAACACACTGATGTTTCAAAACACCAGGAAAGATCCAAGATTGTTCATTGTACACTCTTTATTTTTATTCGTGGAGTTATTTTAATAATAGATTTTCCACAGAATCATTCCAACAACTAGAAACAAACCACATCAAGCACGCGATGGAACACCACATAATCCAACCACTCTTCAACATTCAAGGCTGGCATTACCACTTCCAATATTTGATGTGTAATAGACTGGGTTCGAAACCCATTTTCAACTAGTGCTCTTTTATTTTATCATAATGTGTTTTTGAAAATCAACCAAAACCCCCGTGGGTAATCAAACAACGAACCAAGATTTAGTGCAAATAACAAATTTTCCGACTGCTGGGTCAATCACTCATACATCAAGACCATAATTCAAACCCCTTTAAATGTCATACATTAATGAAAGAATAGAGTTTTGGGCAAATGCAAAAGAGAAACCTTCACGAAGGGTTTGTTCCCGAAGAAATAGGTAACCATCTCTTAACACATATTTTCCATAGTCCTCTCATGGCGGCTGTAAGGTAAATGTATTCATGCATATACAAACAGTTGATAGAAAGTTTGAAGGAGCTATCAATATTCCAAGACTGGGTAATGGCACTAAGAAAACAACCATTCTTTTATCTCACAGAGAAAACCTCAAATTTTAATGACTAGAGATGAGTGAAACCCAAACATTTTCCATAACATTTTCCAACAGTTATATCACAGAACAATATTCATTCTGGACATAAAGCAATCACATAATCCTAATAGAAAGGAGTTTGAACACTATCATCAACTTGAAACACTTGAATACTAACAGGGAAAACCTCCACTTTAAATGTCATTACACAGTTGATACCCACATGTATTAAACTTCAGAAAAACATGGTCTGTAAGAAAATGCAAGAGCCAAACTCATGACTTTATTCCGAGCGAAGTTATTTTTCATGAATGGAGAGGTGAGAGCTATCATACTTGAATGTAGAATGCCAAGGAAAACCACAAAAATGACTATTTCTTCCAAGGCTGAGCAAAACGGAGGCAACATCAACCAAGCAACCAACCAAATGCGAACCAAGCAAGGGTGGCTACCTCGAGGTAGTGTTTAGAGCAACGTACAGTAATTTCACTTCGTATATTACATTAACTCTATCAACCATAGTTCAGTATGAGTGCACCAACACCTCTAGTGCATAATCCACTATAGTTATCAAACAAAAATTCAATACAAAGTCAAGTTTTTCACCTTCCATAAATTTTTGAGTTTTATGTGCACAGTTAAAACTTAACACAAGGAATATCATATGTCCCACATTCATCGCTAGGAATTTCCACCCTTCAAAATTAACCAATGACCATGATAATCAAAAGTATTCATAAGTGCAATATTCCATATCCAAATATAGCCCATGCTTGGAGTTTAAATCAATAATCAAAATATATGTGTAGTATAATAAACCAAGATGTTCATTAAATCCACATCTCTTCCCTTTGAATTAAATCGTCAATAAACCTATCATTTTCGAATTTCGCTTGGAAAGTGGTTTCGAATTTTTAAAAATGTAGTCATTTCTGTAATAATATACATGAGTGCATAAAAATATGAGACATCCTTCATCATCTCACATACAGGGTCCCACCTATCTAATATATTATTAATTATATATAAATATTAAGGCATTGCAACCAATTTGCATGCAGGTATTCCACGTTGTGCTTTTGGGCGTCAACATGTTTCATGTGCTCCTCCCAATTTCTATTGAATATGAGGATGCCATCCATATATACCACCAAAAAAGAGTTGGTGAAGGGTCTCAATACATCATCCATCAATCGCACGAAAGTTGTTGGTGCATTTGTTAAGTCAAAGGGCATGACCAGCTATTCGAAGAGACCTTATTTATATTTGAAAGTTGTCTTCCATACATCAGTTGGTTTAATGGGAACTTGGTGGTAGCCATACTTTAGGTCAATATTGTTGAAGAAATTTCCCCCCTTGAGTTGGTCAAGAAGGTCATCAATTCATGGAATTGGGTACCAGTTCCTGACTCTGATTTTGTTTAATGCTTTGTAATCAATGCATAGCCGCCAGGTCCCATATTTCTTCTACACTAGCATAATTGAGATTCTGCAAGGGGAGGAGATGAGTCAGATGTGCCCCTTTTGAAGAAGCTCTTGGATCTGGTGCTTTATTTCATCATTTTCCATCAGCGAGCAACAATATATTGGTCCATTAGGCAGCGGGGAACCGAGGGTTAGATAAATTGGATGCTTGACTTGGCAGTACATTGGTACCTCAGTGGGTGAGGAGAATATGTCTTTGTACTCTTCCATGATCCCATCCACTTGCTTCTTCTGAAAAGGGAGGCTCTGTGTAGAGGTCACAGATGTGGCGGTGACCTTCTTCTTACCGCGAGCATAGATCACAAAGAAGATGAAATTTTTGGTCTTTGAAATGACCTTACTGCATTGCTTAGCAGAGATTAAATAAATAGCGGTAGGATACACTACCTCTGGTATCATGTACAATTGTCTACCCAAATTAATAATAACATTGTGGGGTATAAATCCATACACAAAATGTCACTTCCATAAATATGGTTGGCCTAAAAGAACATAACAAACTTCAAGGGGAGAAATATCGCACAATACCTTGTCTTTGAAGGGCATAGGACACTGTTGGCTAATGTGGATATCTCATCCTTGGAAAAGCTATTTGATGGTGTAGGGTTGTGGGTGGGGTGTTATCGGTAGGTCCAACTACTTGATGACCTATTCTAAACTCAGGTTCTTATACTTGCCTCTATCGACAATGAAATGTAGCGGAGTCCCCTTTACCCAAATCTGTGATTGAAAGAGGCATTTCCCCTCCTCTAGTTCTTATGGTTCGCATGGTTGGACTTTGGTGGTAGAGACAATGGCACTGGGTTCGAAATAGATGATCCGCTTCCCACTTTCTAGATTTGATTCAGATTCAGAGTCTTCCTCTAACTCAGAATATTTCATCTTGGCCACCAATGACTGCTTGGAGTGACATTCCTTAGTGTTGTGCCAAGGGATTTTATGGTATTCACACCATTTTCCCTTGTCCTTATTCAACTTCTCACTACCCTTATTGGGTTGTTTCTTGGACTAGTTTTCCTAAGAGTGTCCATCTTTTCTCTGTCCCTTTTTTTATGGGTTGGGGCCTCCTTTTCCCTGCTTCAGCTGTGGGGAGTTTGCAAATCAAAACTCTGACCTCTTATGCTTAAATTTTTGCTTGATCTTGTCATCATATCTATAATTCACACCTAATGATATGATTTCCATAAAATCCATTTATTTTTGAATGTATATATGCAGACAGTCATGGTATTTGAGCACCAGATGTCATTCAGAGAATTTTATAACCAATTTGGTGCGCAGGGTATGGAAAATATTGGTGAAATATGGTATTGTCTGGTCCCTTTCTTGACGCAGCATGGTCCATCTTGTGTACTAGTCCTCGTAGCTTCCAAGAAGGTAGTATTGTTCTTTAATGGCATCCCAGAAGGAATCCCATGTGGGGGCGACTGAAATATTGCAGATTCCTATAGGGACCTTTTCTCAGAGTAAGTATCCCACCAGTCCTTAACATGGGGGATGGACTTGAGGAGTGAAAAAGTAATATTTTCCCTATCAGAAAAATTGTGGACCAAAAAATACCCTTCGAGCAGATTCAACCATTTATCTACACCATCCACATCTATCAGTCCTTCAAATAATGGAATATAAAAATTTACTCATACCTTGAAGGGGGTTTCATGGCCTCGTGATGAAGATGTGTCTCATGTGGGAAGTCTTCGAAGGATCTGTGCAGAGTTATCCATCATTTCGTTCCTTTTTCTCACAAGGGCTTCCTCGAGCAACATTTTAAAAGGATCTCCTGCTCCATCATTTTTTATCTCATCCCCCATGGGTTGTTGTCGAGCTCGGCATGGCCGATATTGAAAAGGCTTGACTAGTTCGAGTCCTGACTTCTTGTACCTAGATCTTGTTGGGGACATGCACGAATAAAAATAAATGAAGAGCATACTTCTTTGATACCACTTATCCAGATTTAGGAACGTAATGAAAGGAATAACAGACTGAATACAATAACATAGAGATACAGATAAAAACAACATATATCCAGTGAATAATAACTTCTATTGAATAAATAAAATAGCTTGAAACTATAAAACTGTAGAACCGAAAACAACTTGCTTGAATGGTGGTAGTTATCTCTGAGAAGAGATGTGGCTTGCTACGCGCATCCGTCTAAGCATAATGATTACAATGAGGCTCTAGATTCCTTTTTAACATTACTCATGAATGCCAAAACCCTAGACATCCAAAAACCTAAACCTAGGAGATGAAATGGCAAAATTTATGTGGGCCTCGATGGGTAAGTTGGTACCTAAACTTCCCAGGGTTACACATTATGTCGTCAAAATCTAACTTTGTGTATAGTTTGACTGTGGAAAGCCAAAACAACATTGTTTAGGGCCCAAAAATGGCCCTGGAAGTACATAAAGATGTACTAACATGAAAGCTTCCAAAATAAGCCAGTTGGATTAGGTGGGCGTCAACCAATATCCACCTGGAAGATGTGTAGGGCTTCGGACAACTCCGAAAGTGTAGAACCCACAATTACAAAGAAGTACAGAAGAACGTGCTGAACTAAAAACTGTCAAGAAGAGCCAGTTGGAATAGGTCGATGGCCACCAATATCCACCTGGATCACAGGAGGAAATCAGTGGCCACCCACCTATTCCGCTGGCTCAAAAGAAGGGTTACCACCTTGGCATTTTTCTACAACTTTTTGGGTCTTAACATTTTGGGGCCATTTTAAGGCCCTAAGCAACGTTTTTTGTGCTCGCCATAGTCACACTATAGGATTTATCGAGAGTGTGATGACAAAATGTGTATTCCTCGGATAAACCATTTTTCGGATGGATTTTATTTATATTAAAAAGGCCTTTGGATCCTCATTGTAAACATCATCATCTTCCTTGCGAATGAGTGTAGCCATCACATCTCTTCTCATAGATAAAATTCCACCATTCTAGCGAGTCATTCACTTTGTAATTTTATAGTTTTTGTACATTTCTCTCATTAATAAAAATTGTGCATTATTGTATCTATGTGTTTATTGCAATATCTATGTATATTTCATTGTTATATATTCACCTTCATTTCTTTCTCAAAATAATCCAGATCACAATAGATGACACAAAAGGATAGATTGAGCCCCCTAGTATAAAATTTGTAGAATAGTTCATGAGTTGTGAACTAAGAAGTCAGAAAGTAGAGAAATGGTAGGTTGGTCGAAGTGTTGGAGTTACTTCACACACACCTAGGATTTCTCCTAAGGTTTTTCCTTGTTTATTAGTCATAATTAGTCATTATCCAGTCTCCTATATTTTAGGGGAGAATATTCCACCTGGAGAATATTCTCTTTCAGTTGACACTTCAATTTGACTAGTTGAGTTGAGTTTAGATGCTGCATTGGTTTTGTCACCATGAAAAATTGGGATCATCACCATGATAATGCGCACTTGTCTTGGGATCATCACCATACTAGCGCATTACCCTTGATTCCTTGATCTACTCCTCACTGCACTATGTTTAGTCAGTTAATTGAAGAGTAGTTGACTATTTAACTTAGCTAGGTGGCATTTCAATCCCGTAACTGCCTGAGAGACTAGAATACATGGAATTTCACTCTTGTAACTATTGGTGTGTGTCCAAATAACTCTAGACCACCACTATGGTGCATTGGATCTCCTCCAATATGCATTCATTGATTTATACAGAGTATATCATGTGTAAATTATTCATTATTCATTACGGTTAATGAGAATTCTTCCATTCTTTCTCTCTTTCTTCTTCTTTCTCAATTTCTCTCTGCAAATGTGTGTAGTATTTTCTAGCTAGATATATTCTATGTAGTTTCAACAAATTTTGCATGGTATCAGAGCTGACAGATCGCTAAGCAAAAGCTACACCAAAAATGTTTGCAAGTACAAAATATTGAAGACAGCAGAAAGATGGATTTCCAAAAAGAATTCATTCTTACACCTTACAACTACTTTGCATGGAAGGAGAGAATAATGATTCATCTCTGAACTAGAAGATTGTAAATATTAACCTTGAATACATATACAGAACCGACATCATCAATAGAAAAATCCAAGTACTTAAATCGAATGGATGAAGCACTCGGAACAATTTGCAGTCTTATTTCTCCCGATCTCTTTTTTCACATATCTTCCTGTGAGACTCCCAATGAAGCTTGGACCACCTTGGAAGGGAACTTTGGAAAAAAGGATGAGATGAGAGGATACATGCTGGAGGTGGAATTCCTCACATTGGATCCAAAAAGCTTTGATAATATCCAAGATTTCTTTACAAAATTCAAGGATTTACTGTCGCAACTCAAAGCTTGCGGGGTTGATAAATCTAAGGAGGAGAAACAAATGGTTCTCACCATTCTCTCCAAATTTGGTCATGTATTCTCTGTATTCATATCAACATTCCATTCTGTCATATTCACCTCGGGAGCCAATTGGAAGATGCCTTCTCTTAAGGACTTTATCGAATCCCTGACACAAGAGCAAACCAAGCTCATCAATATGGGAAAAATCAAAGGCCCAAAGGCGCATGAAATTACTGTGCAATATGGAATCCATAAATATCATAAATATAAATATAAATACAAAAGGAAATATCATGCACATCCGAAGAAGGAAGGGTACACAAAACCCTTCACCAATGCCTCTGGATCTAAAGGGGAAAAGGGAAGAAAAGGGGAGAAATGCACATGTTGTCACAAAGGATTCCATCCGAAATCAACATGCATGGAAAAACAAATAGATATAATGTCTCAAATACTTCAGAAAAACAACCTTGGAGATCTCATCCCTGAGGGTGCCAAGAAGAAGTAGCCAGAAGACCAGAATCCCAAGAAAGGAAATTCTAGTCATGTCTTGATTGCCATCAACTCCTCTCCTGATGCTTGGATCATAGATCCAGGAGCATCACATCACATGGCTGCCTCAAAAGCAGTATATTCTTCATTGGATTCATGCAAAGGTCCTCTTATTCTGATGGGGGACAACTCTTCTGTCGAAGTCACCAACAAAGGAAGGATTGAACTCACCAATGGAAGCTTCGAGAATGTGATGCACGTTCCCAAAAAATTTGTCAACCTTCTCTCCATGTATCAGATAAATAATTTTGGCACTGGAAAGAAATTCATATTCAAATCAAATTTTGTGGACATCTATGACATGAAAACCAACTCCAGGGTTACTACCGGTGAGGTAAATCATCAGTCTAGATTGTATACTTTTTCTGAATTCATTGAACTTGATTCTGCTTTACTGCTTACTCATGCTGTTGAAAATAGTAGGATATGGCATGAAAGGTTTGGACATTTGAATTTCAGATACATTGAACATATTAGCAAGAAAATATTGGCTGATGGTCTACGAGACATCCATTTATCTAAGGGAGTATGTGAGGGATGTGTTCTCGGAAAACACCCTCAAGAGAAATTCGACAAAGGAAAGTCTCAGAGAGCTTCTACAACTTTAGATATGATCCAAAGTGACCTTATGGGTCCTTTTCTGCATCCATCCATCCATCCATCAACAAAGCAATGTTTGTTCTCATTTTTGTTGATGATTTCTCACGTTTTATATGGATCTACTTTCTCAGGAAAAAATCTGAGGTCTTTCAACACCTCAAAGATTTCAAAGCCCTAGTTGAGACAGAGTCCAGAAAGAAGATCAAATTCCTCCAAATTGATAACGGGGGAGAGTGTGTCAATCACGAGATCCATGATATTTTCCATGAGACATGGATTTAGTTGCATCATACAGTTCCCTATACTCCACAGCAAAATGGAGTTGTTAAGTGGAAAAACAGATCTCTAAAGGAGATGGAATCTTGCATGTTGCATGCAAAGTCACTACCAAAGAGACTATGGGCTGAAGCACTTAATTGTGCAACATACATCCAAAATAGATCTCCCCATAGATCTGTCAAGGATAATACCCCCTACGAGTCTTGGAGTGGCCTCAAACCAGATGTGACCCACTTTCGCATTTTCGGTTCACGTGCATGGGACGTGATTCCCTCTGAAAAGAGGAAGGCACTTGATCCATAAAGAACTGAGTGTATTTTTGTTGGATACCCCGACGGTGTGAAGGGATATAGGATTATTGATATTTCCTTAGACCGGATCATCATTGAGCATAGTGTCCAATTCGAGGAAAGTGTCTCTCATGTACCTCAGCAGCCGCATGAAGACACCTTCATTCTTCCACCTGTATGAGATGATGAGCATGCACATACCGAGTCTTCTTCAGATGAGAGTTCTGATTCATAGGACTCAGATGATTCAGATACATAGTCAATACAGTCATATGCATATTCAGAGCATCCATATCCAGTTGTAGAGCCAGATCAGAGTCCCAAGTGGGCACAGACTACTCTTTAGGATGCAGGGGATTTCGTTGATGATCCAACCAATACTAGGAGGACTCAATATGATTTCTAGGAGCCTCTTGTTGCACTCACGACCACTGAACCATTTCCCTCTAGGCATATTTTCATGGTTCAGTCTTCAGATCCACAGTCTTATGGCGAGGCTGTTGGGAATCCCTTTTGGGAATCCACCATGCCAGAGGAGTACAACTCCCTCTTCAAGAACTAGACTTAGCATCTGGTTCCCCTTCCTTCTGGGAGGAAACTTGTCAGATGCAGATGGGTCTACATGACCAAGAGCGCAGCGAATGAACATATTAGTAGATACAAATCTAGGCTTGTTTCCAAAGGCTTTCAACAGGTGCATGGTATTGACTATGATGAGACCTTCTCTCTAGTAGAGAAGATGGATTCCATATGATTAGCACTTTCCATTACAGCAACCAAGGGATGGGAAGTCCATCATATGGACATGAAGAATGCATTTATTCATAGTGATATCTCTAAGGATATCTATATGGAGCATCCCCAGGGATTTATGCAGGACTCATCTTTGGTCTGTCGACTGAAGAAGTCTCTTTATGGCCTCAAGTAGGCTCTGAGGGCATGGTATGCCAAGATGGACTCCTACCTGTTGTCACAGAACTTTTTGCATTGTAAATCATACCCGAATGTCTATATGCTCAGGACGGATGATTCACTTCTACTCTTAGTTCTGTATTTTGATGGTTTTCTGATCACTGGTTGTTCGACTTCAACGATTGTTGCAGTCAAGAGGATTATACATGAAAGGTTTTTGATGACAGACATGGGTCCGCTACACTTCTTCCTTGGAATCGAGATCAGTCAAGATGCATCAGGAATCAAACTGTCTTAGGCCAAGTATGCATGAGATCTCCTTGAGAGATTTCACATGACAGACTGCAAGTCTTCTCTGACTCCTTTCCTATCAGGAGTTAAACTTAAGGATGGTGGGGAGACTCCACTGGTTGACATCACACTATATAGACATCTAGTGGGGAGCTTGTTGTATCTCACACACTCCAGACCAGACCTCTTCTATGCAGTTGGCACAGTTTCCAAGTTCATGCAGGAGCCGCATGAGCTACATTGAAATGCTTCAAAGCGTATCCTTCGATACGTACAGGGAAACATCACCTTTGGGATTCATTATGAAGTAGAATCTACGTTAGATCTCATTGCGTTTATTGATTCTGAATGGGATGGCGATAACACTGATTGCAATTCCACATCTGGTTACTCACTCAATCTTGGTTCTGAGCCTATCTATTGGTCAAGCAAGAAGCAAGTTGCCATTGCTCTATCTTTAACCGAGGAAAAGTACATATGGGTAGTTAACATAACCATTCAAGCTATGTGGATACAAAATTTTCTCACTGAGTTGGGAATTTAGTTTCATCGGTTGATCGTCATCTGGTGTGACAACCAGAGCACTCTAAAGTTATACAGAGATCTACTTCAAAGGCAACGGATGAAGCACATCGAGATCCACATGCACTACATCCAGGACTTAGTACATGAGGGGATCATCGAACTACAATTTTGTCCTTCAACAGAACAGACGACAGACATATTCACCAAGACCTTCATTGAGCAGAAGTTCCATTCTCTGCGAACACTAAAGTCGTCTTGGAGTGAAGGACATAATTGCCTAGCAAATGCAGTTCTTCCTTTTACA
>SNQJ01S0006767.1:203175-232460 GCA_010110895.2 Picea sitchensis | reverse complement strand
CCTTCTAGAAGCGGAAGCTTCTATTAGGTCTTCTTACATCCACCTTATTCTATTTTATTGAAAGGCCTTATTAATATTGACCTTTATTACATCCGAATACATTGATCTACCTATGTGCGGGTTAGGACCTTAACAGTTGTCCCATAAGAAATGGATGTCTACAAGACTTGGTCAATATACCTAATAAGACAACATCTCATATGCCCCAATTGTGGAACCAATCAAATTCATGGTGCCCAATCGGTTAGTTAGACGACCCTTCTATGTGGTCAAAGCATCATTAATCAATTCCCTCAATTCGTCAACCTCTAGAATCCAATAGGTTGGATTTACCAACATCATAAGATTCCACCATGAATGTTATTTGAAACATTAAAGGATTTATAAATATTTTTAAGGTATAAATTCCAATCACTCATGTCAATCCTATTATTTTCTCTATCTTTATGATGTAGGATTTACCTCCATTAAAAGATTTAGGCTTGAATTTAGAAAAGGTGTAATAACTTAGCTTGATTCTATTTAAATATTATTTCTTCTTTTATTTAAAGTGATTTATAATTATCTATAGATTTTTATTTCCTTTATAGACTCATTAGAGGTATCCCTAATATCTTTCCTAGCAATCTTGGAATCTTTGTCGTATTAGGGGTTAGTAATTTGGTTTTAATAAACTTCAAAAGAGTACTTGTTTATACAAGTTGAGAGTTTTGTTGTAAAGTTATGATAAAGGTCTTCAATATTTTTATGACTTACAAGGTGATCTAATTCCTTCTTTAGATTCTTAAGAAAAAATATCCTCTTCATTTTTGTTAGACCAAGAGATTTTCATTAGAAAAATTTTCCACATGATTCTATTCAAGTAAATATTTAGATTTGAGATTAAGTGTTTGAGATTTGAGTCAACTTCATGATTATATACTAATCAAAATTTAACAATTTGGTTTATTGAGGGGATATTCGATATAAAATAGTCAACCACATCATTGCCAAGACCATGAATACAAGTTACTTTATTAGACTTTGTCCATTTCCTTAAATCATTGCAAATTATTAGTTCTCGACAACTCCAAAGTTTGATCAATTATATACAAAAAATTCTTTAACAGACAAATCAGAGCTTCTTTTGTACATGCATACAACTAAATCAAGGTCCTCATATAACAACATAAAGTTAGGTTTTGAGATGTTTCTTAGGATTATGGCTTGCTTACTTCTTGTTCTAAAATCAAAATGACTTATTAAATCTTATAAGAGAAATACCAATTTCTAAACCATTAACTCAACTATTTTTCTTATAAAATGTAAAATTTATAAATACAAATTAACAAACTTCTATGAAAACTATTCTAGTATTAATGTAGGAAATATCCATGCCTATGTATTGATTGAGAGGGTCCCTGTTATGAATCTTAATAGGAGGCATAATAAGATTATATCTTTTATATCAAGTTATGCCTCCAACACCTTTGCAAGTAGATCTTTTATTTCATATTGAACACAAAACAAACCCTTTCCTATCAAGAATACAAACGTCTCAAGTTTGCACAAATAAAATAATACAAATTTTAGTAAAGACATAACTAAATAAGTTATGATTTAGTTTATTGTTATAAATTTTTTATTAAATTTAATTACAAAGTTATAAGTATATAAACCATCGAATAATCTTTTTAGTTTATTGTTATACTTAATTTTTTATTAAATTTAATTACAAGGTTATAAGTATATAAACCATCGAATAATCTTTTTGTCCACGTGAGAACTTCTCCTAACGATGGACTTAGTTAATTAAGTCTAACATGTCAAGTCTACAAAATATATACAACATGGCTTTCCATAAAAATATGTTCCTGAAAATTATACAAGTTTCTTTGGCTAAGGTTTAGTATAGTGGTTAAGACAAAGCATGATCATGTTAATGAATTATATATAAACTTTAACAAAAATCCTAAAATATATGTCATGGTCGAGTTTAATAAATTTGATAAAGGTTAAATGATAAAGATTTAATAAACGCTCAAACGATGGTAACCTGCCAAAAATACCAAAAAAATCATCCATGCTGAGCTTATAACTCAACCTTTTTTTAAAGTTGTTTATTGAACTCATCACACAATTTTTTTTCGAGAGTCTTAAGCAACTAAGAATTCTAGGAGTTAAAAACCCTTCCAATATTCCATATAAGGTTCACGACTTATACTATTAAATTCATCTTTCGAATGAAATACAATTTTCCCAAGTTCATTTTTCCTAAAATTATTCATATTGTTTTCCTTAAAAATACATGATTTTTTTTCATAATGTGGAATGTGTAGAAAAAATAATGTATATATTCGGTCAAAAATTAAAAAAATAATCACATTACACATGTTACTAATTAAAACCTTAAAATATATGTCATGGTAGAGTTTAATAAATTTTATATAGGTTAAATCATAAAAATGAGTCACACTTTATACTCAATGAGTATGTTTATCAAAGGTTTAATAAACATACACAAAGGTGTAAAGAAGGCTATTAAAATTTTAATTAGTGGAATATAAAAATTAATAAAACATAAACCCCCCCCTAAAAAATTAGAATTAATTACATTTTATGTGGATTATGTTTATATAGTTATTATTTTAAAATGATGATGATTATTAATTGTCTTAAGAAAAATTGATAAGGAATTAATTGATTTGTTTTAATATTTTGTTGAACTATGTTTGAAAATATTGGAGAGAAGTTTTCCTAATTTTTTTGGGGGATCTTTTTTGGTTTTAATAAGTTAACAAATTATGAGGATGGATAATGTTAGAAAATTTTGAATTTGAGATTCAATGTGGATTAATGAGCTTTTTATAATGCAATTTATCTTTAAATTTAGATGTGATAGTAATTTTATTGGTATCAATATTTGAATAGTAATTTTCTATATTTAAAAAAAAATCATTAAGTTTAAAAAAATAGCATTATCAAAATAATATAAATATAACTTTTTTACATATTTAATTTCAAAAATTATAAAATTTTCATTATCAAATTTATTAAAATAAAAAGAATAATGATTGAGTCATATACATCATTAATTCATGTATAATTGTAAACATTCTTAATTATTTTACAATTTTGATGTATTAATTATCATTTCAAAAATCAATATTTTTTAATAAATATATAATCATGATAACTTGTAATTTATTAGATCTAAGGTTAAGATGGTTCTATGATAGTTTAATACATTAATATTAAAGTATTAATACTTCTCTGTTGTTTTGAACGAGAATAATATTTCTATGTGGTTTTGAAATTATACCTTTGTTGTTTTGAACGAGAATAATACTTCTCTCTGTTTTTGAAATTATATATCTAAGGTTTTGAATGTGAAACAGTTTTCAATGGGAATAACACTTCTCTTTGGTTTTTACCTTTTTTACCTAGAATAATCTCTATAGTTTTTCTAGGTTTCTCCTGAACTTCAAATTATTTTTGGCTTCTTCAACCTGAGTTGAGTAATTGGACATGTGAAATGAGGGGAGTCACTTTTTACTTTGATTCAATTTTAATTTAAAATATATTTATAATTTATTAACTTAAAGAGATTTAAATATATTTTATTCATTTATTATTTTATGTTTCATTTGAGAGTTAAAGTCAATCCAAAATAATAATTGTTACATTTTTTTTCTCTTCTTTTCAATATGAGCACTCCAACACCTATTCCAAAAGATTAGCGTAATAGGGGGAGGCCCCCCAAAATCACCTTAGAGATCCTTTACGATTATACGAAATCAGTAGAAAAAAGTAGAGAAGAGAGAAAAGCCAAAATCCAAATAGAGTTAGAAACATTAGAAAAAAAGAGTGAAGAAAGAGATCTAAAACTCCAAATAGAGCTAGAGGCAATGATTGATAAAAAAAATTAAAGATACCATTCAAACTCAAATAGAGGATAGATTCTTAGGGTTCAAGAGTGAATTGTAGACAATGAAGGATGGGATTCAAGAAATGGAAAAACATAAACAATCAATCCAAGAAGGAGGGGTTGAAGAAAATCACAACTTGAGAGATAGGATTAAAGAGCTAGAAGAAAAACTAACCAATTATTTGACCCTCAGTAATATGGAAAACAAATTGGATATCAAACCCATCAAAGAGGAAATGAATAAGCTAATCGAATTGGACCATGAGCGTAACAAAAGAGCCTTGAACCTCATAATTTTTGGTATAAAGAACAACAAGAGGAGGATACGCTAGCAATAGTAAAAAAAAATTTAAATAATAAATCACAAATTGATACAACTAACCTCATAGAAGAAAAGAGGCTAGGAAATATTTTTTTTATCACAAAGATAGGTTGATCTGTGTCAAAGTAAGTTGTAATGACCATAAATATAGCCTACTTAGTAAATCTCCGATCTTAAAAGGGTCAAGAATATTTATAAATGAAAAACTCATTCCCAAAGACCAAGTTGAATTACGGAAGGAAGTTCAAAAGGTAAAAGAAGCTAGGAAAGAAGGAAAATGGGCAATACTTAGAAATCAAAAAGCTATTGTTAGGGATAAAGACTAAAAGGATAATAATAAATAGGAATTTGGGACACTCGGGATCCTTTTTTGGAATTGTTGTGGCTTTCCATGGTGCAAACGTCTTATGATAAGTTGGATCCCGAGTGATATTGATATTATCTATCTAGTTGAAACTTGGGAGCATGAGGAGTCTAAGGTCCCTAACATAGAAGTATTTGTCTTGTGGTCAGCATGGAACAAAAAATCCCACCGTAGAGGGATAGGAAGCATATCTTGTTATATTAGAAAGAGAATTTCTCCTCACATTCAACTTCATAAGATTGACCCTCTCAATCAATACATTCGGATAGAAATTCCATACACCAATGCTAAGAAGATGTATATAGAAATTTGTTATTTTGCACCTATTAATTCTACTTTTTATAAGAAAAACAATCTAGATAACAATTGTCCCTATAATAATTTAGAACACGATATTTATAGTTTGAAAAATAAAGGTAATATCCTCCTGCTAGGAGACTTTAATGTTAGGACTGCAACTAAACAAGCTATTATTTTAAGTAATAACTCCAACCATAATCCTTTATGGCTATATGAGGACCTTGTTTTATCTAATAGCTACAAAAGAAGCTCTGAAGACCTAATTGATAATTTGTTTGGTACTGATTTGGTCAAGCTTTGAAGTTCTCAAGACCTAATAATTTGTAATGGAGTAATGAAGTGGCCAAACTCCAACCAGATGACTTGTATTCATGGGCTAGGTAGTAGTGTTGTAGATTATGTTATATCTGATATCCCCGTTTCCAACCAAATAACAACTTTTTACCTTTTAAATGACCATGAGCCTGACTCTGATCATAAACCTTTAACCCTAACTCTAAACTTTTCCATGCATAGGAGCACCATTGAAGAGAATTCTGATAATAAAAGGAATTTTCTCTTTGACAAAAGTAAAGTCGACATTTTCTTAAAGGATTTAAATAGCAAATTAAATATCCTAACTTATAAGGACAACATTGAAGAACTCTATCATAATTTTACAACTACCCTTTCCACTTCTATTAACAATTTCTCTTTCAAGGTGTCCTATAAAAAGAATAGTAGAACAACCAACCCTTGGTATGATAAAGAATGTAAAATTTCTAGGAAATCCATTAGGGATGCTTCTAATGAGTCCTTAAAAATCGATAAGATCAATACGTACAAAGCCCTAATTAAAAGTCAAAAAAGGTACTATATTAATAAAAGGCAAGAGAAACTTTCACAACTATATAAGATGGATCCTAAGAAGTTATGGAGCCAAATTCTAAACTGCAATACTAAAGAAAATAATAGGATTCCCTTAAGGGACTGGAATTCCTACCTTAAAAGTATTTACAAGTTCTCTAATGCCATGGACACCATTCCTATTGTTCGTACAAAGGAAGAAGTTTTCTCTTTAGATGAAATAGAATTCGAGGTTAATATGCTTGCAAATGGGAAAGCTAAGGACATTTAAGGCTACCAAGCTGAAATTTTTAAAATCGGAGGGCCAATCCTTATCCCTCACATACACAAGCTCTTCAATTTAGAAGTCAACCAGGGATTCCCTAAACCCTATATTCAAAGCCTCATTATTCCTATTTTTAAAAATGGGGATAGAAACATTCCCTCTAATAATAGGACCATTATGATTAGCCTGATTTTAGCCAAGGTTTATGGAATTATTTTGGAAAAGAAGATTAGTATTTGGCTAGAAAGTAATGGTAAAAGATTTAAAGGCCAAGTTGGGTTTAGGAGATATCATTCAACTGTGGACCATCTTGTTACCTTTAGGATCATTGTGGAGTAGTTCTACAATAATAAAACCAATTTCTTTTCTTTTTTTTTTTACTTTAGAAAAGCTTTTGACATGGTTCCTAGGAAAAACCTTTGGAATAGGTTGGAAGAGATAAAAGTTCCTCTCGAGTTGAGGGATACTGCAATAAGGATGTATGAGAACATTATTGCTAAGTTTAAAAATAGAGGGCTGGTCAAAAGAGATTAACTACAATATCGGAGTCAAACAAGGTTGTCCCTTGTCCCCTACCCGTTTTGGCATATACATTGACAAGTTAGAAGATTGCTTGAAAAAACAAGGTTTTGTCAGCCCTACTCTCACTGGTATAGTCATCAATATTGTTCTTTATTCCAATTATATCATTCTTATGGCAAGGAGTCTCCATGATCTTGAAAACCAACTAAGAATCCTCAAGGATTTTTGCTCCAATATGGGTATGACTGTTAATAGTGATAAGACTAAGGTTATGATTATTAAATCCAATAAGATCCCTTATGATACCTTTGCATATGAAAACAACAACTTGGAGGAAGTGAATTCATACAAATATCTTGGAATTGATATTCACCACAAGGTCAATTGGAATTATAGCATTGAGAAAAGGATTATTGGGGGATGGAAATCTTATTATGGGATTGAAAACAATTGTAAATCAGCTGATCTTTGGAGTTGGGATAAGAAGAAGCTCCTCTTTGAGACTCTTGTTACACCTGTTATTATTTATGGATGTGAAGTATGGGGCTGTAGTATCTCTCATGAATACTGGAAAAAGATAGAGAAAATACAAAAGAATTTTATAACCTATAATCTCAAAATTAAAGGAAATACGCCCTATCCCATCCTCCTCTTAGAAAAAAGCCTCTCCCCCATTGAGAGCATGGCTATGACTAGATACCTAATGTATAAGAACAAGTTAAACAACATGGAATACAAGAGGCTTCCTAAAATTGCTTCAAAATCGAGTCATAACCACCATCAACTCAAGCGAGGATGGCATAAATATGCATGGTCTTGGCTAAACTATTGGGGAATCATGGAAGACACCATTTTGCAGAATAAAGATACTAAAAAAACCTCAAATCAAAATTTAAGGAGAAAATGTGGTGTGATAAAGAGTTGGAGGAAAAAAGAAAATTAAGGTATTATAAGGATGTAATCAACCCTAATCTAGAATATCGAAATTATCTATTTTTTTTTCCAAGTGTAAAGAAATAATTAAGCATTGCTAAGATAAGAACAAATTCTCACAAGCTCCATAGTGAAACTAGGCGTTGGTCAATTCCTAAACGCCATGTGATGAAAGAGTGTATCACCTTTGTGACACTAAGAAAGTTGAAGATGAAAGGCACTTTCTCTTATATTGTCCAGCCTATACCCATATTAGATCTCATTTTCAAAATATTTGTCACACTACCAACCTTCCTAACATCTTAACTCAAAAAAAAATATGGTGATCTTGGAAAGATTCTCTTAATGTTTTTCGAGCACATAAACAAAATTCTAAAGAATCACAAGTAATCACTTACCCTCTTAAGATCTGATCAACCAATTCAGTCTTAGTGAATGTTAATCATCATTATCATTATAAATAAATGATATTTTTAATATCCTAAAATTATATCAAAAATTCATTTCAAATATCAGTATTCGATTATTGTTTCATATACATGCATCTAAATACCTAAATATAAGATCTAAGATAAATAATAATAAATAAATAAAACAAATTTAAATTGTATAACACTTCAATCTTATCATGTAGACAGTGAGATATTGGGAACCCACTTATATTCAACAATTTCAAACTTTGTCTACATCATAAAAGAAATTATTTCAATTGTATGGCACTTCAATCTTATCATGTAGACACTAAAAGAAATTATTTCATTTGTATATCACTTCAATCTTTTCATGTAGACACTAAGATATTGAGAACCCACTTATATTCAACGATTTCAAACTTTATCTACATCATAAAAGAAATTATGTCATGTGGACACTAACATATTTGAAACCCACCTATATTCAAGGATTTCAAACTTTATCTATATTATAAAAGAAATTGTGTCGAATTTGTTAGATGGTCTTTATTTAATGTAAAAAGGTTGGTAGTAATTACAAATGAATCGATTCAAAGGTAATAAGGTCATAATCATTTATTTGGAATAATTAGTGTTATGGATGATACATATTGTATTAAAATTATTTAATAATTATAAATAAAAAATCAAAATTCATAGAAAGTTTTATTTATTTTTAATTTTAATTTTATATAATTTTAAAAAATAATATTTAAATTATATATCATTTTATTCTACATATATGTTATAAATTGAACATAAATTTTATTAATTAAAAAATATTTTTTTATTAGTAATATTAAGAAAATTAAATATCATAACATAACATAATAATTTTTTTAATTGGTTTTATAAGGGTGGTAAGTGTTGGGGGATCATGCTTCATCCCATGAAAATCAAGAATTTATGTTGGATAGTTGGTTGTCATTGATGTCAACAGATGTGATGGGTGTATTTGGAGAAGTCTTTGAAGTTGTCCCCTTATGGCGTAGCTCTAAGCATGGTCCTCATGGGAAGACGCTTTGAAGAAGTCTACAAGAAGCCCCAGATGTGTGGTTATGGAACCCGAAGTTGATCATGGAAAAAGTTCATGAAGAATGATGTGAATGAAACTAACTCACTCATGGATGGATAATCCTCGTCATGTTGTTTCCAATGATAGTTGTGTTGGATTACTGAGAGGGTAGGNCCAATTATTAATCCTTTAAACCACAATGTGTATTCTTTTACTTATTCAACCATGTTCATATGTTCATCATCAATATATTATTGTATCATAAGAATTAACATTCATCAATGCATAATAAACAATAACAAACACATCCACACAATGCACAGTGCACCAATATTTACGTGGAAACCTAATGCAGGAGAAAACCATGGAATGGTTTTCTTATATGTCAAGAATTACATTCAAGGAAGCATCAACTTCCAATTCTCCAGCTACAAATGGAAGGAGGCTATGACCCCCTAGTTTCTCAGGCTACAACCTAAGGGAAGCTCCAACTCCCCAATTCTCTGGCTATAACCAGAAGGACGCTACAACCCCCTTATGTTCTCTGGCTACAATCACCTATCCTTGCCCCGTCAAACCACCTTGAAATATAAGTAGAATGATGAACATTGTCCCATTTTGTCCTTTACTGAATCAAGTAATCCTTCCAAGATAAAATCCAATACTATTTTGTTGTTCCTTTTCAATTCCTTTTTGGTTGCATTTTTTGGTTTCTTTGTAGCATTGTATCTTGTAACAACTGAGTGCCAACCATCATACCTTGTGCCTCTAAAAATGTTTTCATTATATTGCTCCACATCTCATACTTCATACCATTCTGACCATCAAACTGTGGTATTCCATTTCTATACAAAATGTTTCTCTCCATGATCTTCCTTCCAGTGGTTAAATTGTGTTCTTGAAGGACCTGCTCTAATAGTAATTGTTGGATTACATTTTCTTCTTGTAGCATTCTACTGCAGCGATTCTGTTGCCACGATTTTTCTGCCGCATTTTTTCTGTTGCAATTTTCTTGTCGCACTTTTTCTGCCACACTTTTCCTGCTGCGATTTTTCTACAGCAATTTGTTTGCCACACTTTTTCTACCACACTTTTCATGCCACAATTTTTCTACCTCACTTTTTTTGCCGCAATTTCTTTTTTGCACTTTTTCTCTACCAATAATACCTACCCAAATAACCTTTCAAAAATTAGATATTCAATGTTATTCAATAAGTACTAATAGGAGACTTTTTCTCTCTTATTTATAATCTCCAAGTAGCTTCCTCAATAAGTTATTTTCTAACCAATTTTACCCAACTCCCTTCTTTTAGGGCTAACTCACTTCTAACCACTTGTCCACTTCCAACCACTTTATCCACAAATAGTAAGTTATCCACTTCTAGTTGCAACTAACTTTATTATTTAATTAATTTATTTTGTAACCACTTAGACTTATCCATAAATAGTAAACTCACCACTTCTTGTTACAACCACTTTATTATTTAAATAATTTCTCTTTGCAACCACTTTGACTACTTTATTATTTAAATAATTTCTCTTTACTCACAACTTATTGTTGCAACTAATTTGTTTTTAATTATTTTCTTAATGAAACAACTATACCCATGATTAACTCCTAGTTACCATCAATTTGACTAGTACACTTCTTCTAAGAGATTTTAGAATAATTGACTTCTTTGAACTTCTAGGGGCTTCTAGATAACTCATGAGGGTTCTCCAACTTCATATGGCCATAACTCTCTAACTGTGAGGACTTATGCAATGTTCCACATATCACCCAAAATGGAATGACATATACTATCCATCTATAACAGTATTACCTATAAATTTATTGATCTTCATGTCTTTATACATGAAACAGACTCGGGTCCCTTACCCATGCCTTTGTGCTACCAGAATTTGCTACCAGAATTCTTTAAGGGTTGAAATCAATCACTAAGGGTTGACATCAATCTACAATATCACTCTCCAAGGGTTGACATTAATGACAACCAACATTCTAGACCAACTTTCCATCAACCTAAGCCAATTTTCTTCCAATCTTCCACACAAACATTGATGGCAACACTTAGTCATGATAACATCCATTCTCATACTCATCATCAATGTTTTTATATCTCCCCCTTTGACATCAATGGATAAGGGTATCTCCCTTTGGAGCTACTCTCCTTGACTGAAACCTCTTTGGGGCTTCTCCCCCTCTCTAAATTCTTTTGATATTTCTTTGTATTTCTAATCCTATGATTACTCTCTCTCACTTCATATGAATAATATATTCCCCTTTGACAAAGAGTATCATTCTGATGCAACACTAAATTCATATCACTCATGCTTCCCTTGTGACCATCACTCCCTCTGGCATCATGCCTCAGTGCTCTCTCTCCAAGCATCTAACTATCTATCCATGCATATGAGAAATTTCTCCTCCTGGAATCATACCTTTGTTATTACCTCTCTATCTAACAACTTATCTGAATGATATTTCTACCTGTCTTATTGCTTCTATTTCTTTCCCTTGACTTTTCTACAAGATGTTGTCTATATGACACGTAGGGTTTTCTATACCTACATCCTTTTGGATTTTTTTTCCATCAGTGCTTCCTTGTGTAATCAACTAACATATATAAAAATCATTCAAGAATAAGCAATCAAATATTCAAGTGTCATCATCATCCATTATGATAATGTTCATTTATCTCTTAACCACTCTCTGAACCAATTTATGAACCAGTCTATGAATCCTTTCTCTCATCCACTGTCATATATCTTTTGAAACTTCATAGTGTTCTTACGAATCCATCTCTGTCCATACTATCCATGACTTTGCTACTCAATTGTACACAATGATGACCCATATGTCTCTATACTATTATGAAGTTTTCACTGTTGCAGTTGATCATCAAATGTCATATGTGTCCACGGATCTTCTCTATATGTAATCCAAACTCTGCATATATGGAACAACCTTTTTCGAAGATATCTTAGTTTGAATACAATCATAGACTTCTTCCTGCATAATTTTTTCAACTGATCAATCTTTCATATTGAACTTCTACTAACTGACTTCTTTGAGTTTGTCTGCTCAAAATCTATAAGTTGCTTGAAAGATGGTTCTTTGATCTATGTCATCTACAGCATAGAATCCCCCTATCTAATATTCATATTACATGGGAGTCTCTAAGATGGATGGCTCAGAAAAATATATGCTCGAATGTCGAATCATAATCATCTTCGTTGGTAGGCTCAACATCTTTCTAAACTATGGCTTCTTTCTTTATTTCTGTGGATTCATATTGCACTACAATACTTGAAAGTACAATCTCTTGAACCTATTCCTTATTTAATTTTCCTTCTTTTATTTCATTTATTTTGCAAACCTTTTTGTATCTGAAATCATCCTTTTTCTTTGTAGATTTATCTTCATCTCGTGTTATTGAAAATATTGCGATCTCTCGGACCTGGTCTTTGTTCACCTATTCTTCTTGTTTTCTTATCCATACTTTATTATATTTGATATCAATGTTATCTTTCATGGAATTATCTATCATGAATCTACAATCATGAGCTATGTGTCCATAGTTATGCATTTCTAACATTCAATGTTACATGGGTCCACATAAGCATTTATGGTTTAAATATTTATTTTATAATCCCTGCAATCTGCAACTTTATGTCCAAAGTTAGTACAATAAAAAAAATGGCCATAGAATAAATGTACATACCTGGAAGTGAATGATCTTGTTTGTGGTGTAGTCCTTTTGAATTTCTTCCTTGGCTAATCATGATCATGATTGAAGCTTCTTTGTGGATTGGACATGGATGGTCTTCTTGAAGATGTATCTTTATTAGTTTTCTTAGATTCTGGTTGGCCATGATTCCTTCCTTTGAGTACTTCTACATAACTCTTTCTCTTTTCTTCGTTATTCTTTTCTAGGCACCTAGAGTTCTTCTCTTAATTATATACTATTGATGTAAATGTTTCTGTCTCTTCAACATTCTTATTGAGCTTGATGACTTTGACTCTTAGTGTGACAACTTCTTCTTCAAGCTTCTCAACCTCTTCCTCTTTATTCATTATCTCAGACTTTCTGACCTCTTCTATTCTCTTTGCTTCTTCAAGTTGGATTTTCAATGTAATTATTTATTCTTCTAGTCTTCCCTCTTCTTGACCAAATTCTTCCTCAAGATGGTTTAAGTCATCGATTATTTCCTTGAGATGATCTGTCATTATATTTTCTCTCTTTTTTGCTTCTTCCTTTTGTGTTGTTATGTTGGCTTCCAAACACTTCTTCTGACTCTTGAATGTTTCTTCAATTTATTTGTCTTCTTTCAACTGATCCTGTAGACCTGTAATAATATGATGTACTTCTTCCGAGATTTGAGGACTTTTTTCTATCTTAATCGATTCTTCCTTGAGGATTTGGTTTCCCTTCTTTGATTTGTTTAATTGAGTGAAATCATAACTAAATTCCGCCTCAATATCCACTTCACTCTCTTCTTCTTCTTAATCTTTCTGACATGATGAATATCTTTCTTCTTGTCCTGTACCTGCATCTTCTTTGTCATTCTATAACTATATAATGGGAGAGAAACATATATTATGTATCTTATCCCAAAGTTCTTTAGTTGATGAATATTGTCCCACTTTGTCCTTTAGTGAATCAAGTAATCTTTTCAAAATAAAATCCAATGTTTTTTTTTGTTCCTTTTCAATTCCTTCTTGGCTGCAATTTTTGGTTTCTTTGTAGCATTGTATCTTGTAACAACTAAGTGCCAAACATCATACCCCTGTGTCTGTAAATGTATTTTCATTCCATTGCTCCACATCTCATACTTCAGACCATTCTGACCATCGAACTGTGGTATTCCATTTCTATACAAACTGTTGCTCTCCATGATCTTCCTTCCAGTGGTTAAACTGTTTTCTTGAAGGACCTGCTCTGATACCAATTGTTGGATTACTTTTTCTTCTTGTAGCATTCTACATCCGTAGTTTTTCTACCACGATTTTGTTTTCGCACTTTTTCTACTGCACTTTTCTTGCCGCGATTTTTCTGTCGCAATTTTTTTGCCACACTTTTCATGCCAAGATTTTTCTGCCACACTTTTTTTGCCACACTTTTCCTGCCGCGATTTTTTTCCACACTTTTTCTAACACACTTTTCCTACCACGATTTTTCTACTGCACTTTTTCTTCCACAATTTTTTTTCCACACTTTTTCTGTCGCAGTTTTCCTGCCACGATTTTTTTACCACACTTTTTCTGCCGCAATTTTTCTACCGCACTTTTCCTGTCGTGATTTTCCTGCTAGACTTTTTCTCTATCAATAATACCTTCCCAAATAACCTTTCACAAAATAGATATTCAATAATATTCAATAGGTACTAATATGACACCCTTTCTCTCTTATTTATACTCTCCATGTAGCTTCCTCAATAAGTTATTTTCTAACCAACTTTACCCAACTTCCTTCTTTTAGGGCTAACACACTTCTAACCACTTGTCCACTAACAACCACTTTATCCAAAAATAGTAAGTTATCCACTTCTAGTTGCAACTAACTTTATTATTTAATTAATTTCTTTTGCAACCACTTAGACTTATCCATAAATAGTAAACTCACCACTTCTTGTTGCAACCACTTTATTATTTAAATAATTTCTCTTTGCAACCACTTTGACTGCTTTATTATTTAAATAATTTCTCTTTACTCGCAACTTCTTGTTGCAACTAAAATTTCTATAATTAGTCAATTCATAACTTTTTTGCCCTTAACTAACTTTCTTGTTGCAACCACTTTATTATTTGATTTATTTCTTGGCCAACCACTTTGACTATTCAATCTTCTCATCACGACTACTTTGCCATAATTACCAAACTCATAACTTCTTGTTGCAACTAATTTATTTTTAATTATTTTCTTAATGCAACAACTATACCCATGATTAAATCCTAGTTACCATCAATTTGACTAGTACACTTCTTCTAGGAGCTTCTCGAATAATTGTCTTCTTTAACCTTCTAGGGGATTCTAGATAACTCATGAGGGTTCTCCAACTTCATATGGACATAACTCTCTAACTGTGAGGATTTATGTGACATTCCACATATCACAGGAAATGGCATGACATATATTATCCATATAAAATAGTATTACCTATAAATTAACTGATATTCATTCCTTTATACCTCAAACAGACTCGATTCCCTTACCCATGCATTTGTGCTACTAGAATTCGCTACCGGACTTCTCCAAGGGTTGACATCAATATACAATACACATCTCCAAGGGTTGACATCAATGAAAACCAACAATCCAGACCAATTGCCCATCAACCTAAGCCAATTTTCTAACAAGTTGGAATGTCACATAGTTCCTCACGGTTGAGGAGTTATGAGTTCATGAATATGGAAGCCCCGAAGATTGGTTATGGAGCCCCTAAACAATTACAAGTATTAATCAAAGGGTAAAGTGGTTGTAACAAGAAATCTATAAATAAAGGAAAGAAGTTATCTTGAAAATGTATAAATACACCACAAGAATTCCTTCACAAACAAACACACAAGTTCAATGATTATCTATCTTTCAAGTGTTTTTGGTAAATATTTGTGTGGTACATTTGAGGTAGTGAATTCTGAAGAAGTATAGTCTAAGGTAGAGAAGGAAACTCGAAGAGAAGACAACTTTCTGAGGTCATCCACGAGTTACAATGAAGGAATGAACATACATCTGCGAGTTACAGTGAAGGGAGGCATGAACATCTGCAAGTAGCAATGAGTACAGGTCATGGATATGTGAAAATTCCTTGAAGAAGAAACCATATTTTGTTTGTTCAAGATGATTTGCACAGGTTGGTCTATAGTTCTGTGATGATATGCTTCAGATCTTCTTCATGAATAAAGGTATGTCTTGTATATGTTTGGTTGAGGCTTGTATCATGGATGGTATGGAACATGCTTGAGGAATGTAATGGAGGCTCTTTTGGTATATGGTTTCATATGATTGAGGTCCATGGTTTGGTGTCATTGATACATGCTTGATACATATCCTTGGTACATTGTGTATGGTTTTTATTGTTCATTGTTATAGGCACATATTTTTTATATTGGCTTGAGACACATTCTTGTATATCATTGATGATATGGTATAGATACATTTTACATGATTAGCTACTCATCATTGATATTATGGTATATTCATTTGGCATATCTTATGATACATGATTGATGCATGGTATGGTACAACTTAGGTATAGCACATGTTGATGATCAATTACATGATTGATGGTACAATGATAGTGACATGTTGAATATAGTGATAGGTTGGATACAATGACAAGTTGATGATCAATTACAGGTTAATGTGACAATGACAAATTGGATGATAGGTTGATTACAGGTTGATTATCAGAGACATTGATAGATTGGTCTACATTCATATTCCATGGTAGTAGGACAGGGTAAGGAAAGAGGGTTGTAGCCTCATTTTTTTTGGTGCCGGAGAACTCGGGGAGTTGGAGCCTAAGAATCAGAGGGTTGTAGCCTCCTTCTGGTTGGAGCCAGAGAATTCAGGGAGTTGTAGCTTCCTTCAGGTTGGAACCTGTAAATAGGGGGTCGTAGAATCCTTCCAATTGTAGCTGGATAATTGGGAAATTGGTTCTTCCAATGAATGTATTCTTTTGATATATAAGAAAATCATTATGTGGTTTTCCTCCATTTTGGTTTCCATATAAATACCAGTGTATTGTGTTTTTGTGGATGTTTATTATTCTCTGTTGATTTATATTTCTTATGATATATTGATGATATACTACTGTTGATGTTAATGATTACATATTGTGGTTACAAGTGATAATAAGTGATCATACTAATTCACCCCCCCCCATTTTAGTATTCCAACAATTAGTATCAGAGCAGGTCCTTCAAGAAACAATTTAACCATTGGAAGGAGATCATGGAATATGCTAAGATTGGAGCACCAAGGTTTGATGGAAAAAATATACCTTTTGGAATAAAAGGATGAAAACCTTTTTATAGGCACATGCATTTGATGTTTGGCAGTGTAGTATATGGATATGTAATGCCAACCACTCCTCCAACTAAAAAATATGTAAAGAAACTCATCAAAAACAATTCAAATGTTAAAGGAACCATTTTGAGCAGTCTGGATGACTCGATATTTGTCAAAGTTATGCATTTCAATATTGCAAAGGATATTTGGGATAAACTTCAAAATATTTACGAAGGAGATACCAAAGTCAAGGGAGCTAAGCTTCAAACTATTAGAGATAAGTTTGAGAAACTGAAGATGAAGGAAGATGAAGATATTGCAGCCTACTTTCTAAGAGTTAATGAAATAGTGAACACTATTATAGGATGGGAGAAGAAGTTGATGAATCAATGGTAATTCAAAAGGTTCTAAGTTCTCTACCTATGAGATTTGATCCTAAGATATCAGCCCTGGAAGAAATAATAGATCTTGACAGTTTGAGAATGGATGAGCTACATGGAATATTCACAGCTTATGAAATGATGATAAAACAAGAGAATTGAGTCAAGAAGGAATAAACGTTCAAACAATCCAAGAAGACAAAGAAGAAAAATAAGAAAAATTCAAAACCAAATTGCACGTGCAGTGATCATTCAAAGGAAGATGAAGAAGTGGCGAACTTCATAAGGAAGCTAAAAATAGGAAATATAAAGTACAAAGGTATGCTTCCATTGAAATGATTTAATTATGATGGTATTTTTCTTTTTTCTTCTAAATTTCCTTATGCTAAGAATAGAGGTAGCGATGAAGAAGAAGATCCTAAGAAGAAAAAGAAAAATCAAAGGGAGAAGAAACAAAAAAAAAATCTTCAAGAAAAGTTTCTACTCAAAGGAAGACATTTCTTCATCAAACGAGGATGATGATAGTGACATTGATTCAAAAAGAGTACTCTTCATAGAAGTAGAAGATAATGAAGATTCCTAAGATTCTAAAGAAGAAGGAGAAGTCAATCTCAGAGCAGAATTAATCAGTGCCCTAGAAGAACTAGGGAAAGAAAGAAAGAAAATCAAGTCACTCAAGGTAGAGTTAAAAAAAAAAAAAAGGATCTCAAAATTCCAACTCAGAATAAATCGAGAAGATAATCACAAAGTTAAAAATACAGGTAGAAGAAGACAAAAGGATTGAAGAAACACTTAGAAATTAGTTATAATATAAGGAGAATATGATTGAAAGATTGGAAGAAGAAATAGTTACCTTAAGAAAATATCTCCAAAAGAAATATATGCAGCAGAATAACACCAAAATATTGGATGACATCATCAACAGTCAAAGGATGTACTATGACAGGTCCGAACTAGGGTGCAACCATATGCAGACTGAGAAAGGTTCAAGCTCTAAGATGATAGAACAAGAAGCATAACAAAGAAGCTATGAAGAAACTGTCAGAGGTCCAAAAAGAACCCAAGAAGAATGTCATAGAGGAACTGAACCACCTAGAAGATTCAAAAAAAAAATCAATAATCAACAACATCTCAAGAAGAGGAAGGATTCAAAAGAGAAAATCCATTCAGAAGACCCCCTACATCTAGGTATCAAACTATTGTCTTTGGTTTATGCTATTCTTGTAACAATTTTGGTCACAAATATGCAAACTCTAGAGCCTATGGCAAAAAAAAAAGCAACTGTGAGGGTTATTCAAACAACAATTATTTCATAAAGTCACATGAAGCACAAGACATAAATCACAATTTTTTTGATTCAATAAGTAATGATATAGAGTGAAACAAGTGCAAGAAGTTTGGACACATGACCAAAAATTGTAGACTAAATGTTCCTCCCAAGGAACCAAAGAGCAATATCAACAGTCATAAAAAGGAACCACAAAGTATATGGAAAAGAAAGAAGGATCAATTCAACATTAAAGAATGTTCATTGGCTCTACAAGCGCAACATAATAAAATTGGGTGGCACGTTGACAATGATTTTTTGAAGCATATAACAAGTGACAAGACCATGTTTCTGGCCCTGAATAAGGAACGATATGGATCAATTTCATTTGGAAATTATAACTCAGCCAGAATAATAGGTTGTTATAGCAAGATTTGTCTCACCCCATGAAATCTTTCACAGAAGGCCTTTTTTCATTTCCCTATGCAGACTTGAAGTCCCTTTTTTGAAATTCCCAGAGCTAAAGACAATATTTTTCCACATATATGTGCATTGACTACTATACAACATGTGTATATGCAGGTTGCACCACTACATCCCGTGTACATTGGGAAATGTGCCCAAAATTGAAAAATGGTGTCGGGTTTCCATGTCATGTCATGAGTTGAATGATCCTTGGCCTTCCATATACTGGAAACATTCTAACTCGGCCCTTCAGTTCCATTTGAAGGATATAAATGGGCCAAATCCAAGCTATGGAAAAGGAGAAAGAATTCAACTTTGAGAGCAAAGTTACTTTGTGTAACAACCCTAGTTAAATTATTTCTTAAGGTTTATCAAGTATAATTAATTGTCCTAATATGTTTTAGTTAAACAATGATTATTTTTTAATAATATTAAATAATTAATTGTTTATTAATTAATTGTTTATATCTGTTGATTGATTAATTAATTAATTAATTGACTCATTAAAGGTTTGGGTAATGAATTAAAGGGATTAATAACTTTAATTTATTTATTATAAGACTTTATGTATGCAGGGGGGAATGAAACATTGAGTGGAGGGATAAGGTAATAAATGGAAGGATAAGGTAATAAATGGAGGAATAAGGTGGGTGGCATTAAAGGAGGGTAGGGAGTCGGTGAATGGGGGGAGATATAACTGGGCAGAGGCCTTCGGGAAGGGGGATTATTATGAAAAACTGGGAGGAGAGGATTGTATTTTCTATTGGATATTTTTCTGGTTTTGGAGTTTGATTTTGGAGGTTGGGTGAACTATTGCAGGGGGCACCAGGTTGCTAGGAGTTTTGGGCTCGAGGGCCATGAATCCTCACTGGATCCTAGAGCTAGGGAGTCGGACAGGCTTTGTTCCTAGCTAGCAGGGAGGAAGATTTGGTTTTGGGTAGAGTTTGGGCAGAGCAGCGGAGAGGACAACCAGAGGTCATGAAATTAGCATCAGACAGAGGTATTTTTATTTATGCATTCTCATGAATATGTGATGGTTATTTAAATTTATTAGCATGTTGTTCATAAATTTAAATTTATGTTGCTTATATGCCGAATATTGAAATTGCTTATTGCTTATGCTGAATAATCTTAATGTTTAAATTTATAAAAAAAAAATTGGCTTTGTTAAATTCGGTTCTTACACATGGATCAGAGATTTAGTTTAAAATCTGCGACCAAGGGCCACCTACCCTCTTGACTCTAGAGGAAATCTAAGCTAAGTGTCCTATAAACAACCCTGAAAACCTTCCTGAAACCCCCCTAAAACTTTAAAATCTGGGCCAAGCTACAACTCCAGCTCCACCTACCCTGCAAGCCAAGCACACAATTGTTTTTTTTAGTATATATGCAGATCTATATATATATTTATATATAATGTTTCCCCAAATAATTATGCTTTGCCCTTGAAATTCTAAACAGATGTATAAATGACTGTATATAAATAGACATATATAAAAGATATTTATTTAAACTATATAAAAAATATATATATACATATAAATATAAATAAAGAAAAGAAAAAGGTGATGTATGCGCACAAGCAACCTAAGCCATATAAAACTAACGTATATGCCAAACTATGAGTCCATAAATCAATACAAGACCAATACCTAAGCCATATGACATTAACCGCATGCCATACACAACACATGGTTCAACACATGCAACGCAACACACAATTCAAAGCTAGAACACAAGCGCCAAGCCACCAAGACCTGGGCAAAACGAGTGAGGACACTTCCCTGAGGAAGCCTATTTCGATAGAATGGTGTTCCAGTAGTAATACTGACTAAGCCCAACACCATGACAGATGCAGAAACTACAAATCCCACATACCTACCACAACGACTTTGGATCCAAATGACGAATGTTAGAGCAATCAGTTCACCAATACAGAAGTTGAGATAAGAAAAATTGAAATACGTTGACATCTTTCGTTTCATGGGACTTTCTAAGTAAAATGCTACTCATGCAAGCAGATCAAAATACAGACAGAAACTATACTAACAAAATAAAAAAAACAAGGAGGTCTCATTTTCAGGCTTGATGGGTATCACATGGAAGGCAGCTTAGCATGGGTTTGTTATCAGTTACAAGGATCAATCTGGAGAAAATAACCCTGAGCCCGCTAAGTCCTAGAACATAAAAGTTCCTTTTTTTTTAAAAAGGTTACAAATGCAAGCACCTACTACTTCCATCCCTTGGGGCTATACAAGCTCTATTAAAAAAAATATATATATATTTTTGGATCCAGCCATGTTACCCATTTCTCGTTTTTTTTTCTCTTCCATTTGGTGCACGAAAATGCATCAACCCCCACCCTTGTAGAATCTCTCCATGTGACTGGGTTATTAGAACCCATTTTAAGAGATTCGAAGAACATCCATGCGAAGCAAAACCTAAAGGTTAAAACCCATCATCGATAACAGAAAGGGGGTGCCATCTTCAGAGGCATTTTGGCATAAACTAACTAACACTACGGACTCTGAGAAGAGAACTCGCCCAACAAAATATTTTACATAAAAATAAATGAAAACCCAAGAAAAGGTTTAAGCTTAAGCTCTCCCGAAAAATAAATAGAAAAAAACCGACAGAGTTTCGGATGACCTCAACACCAGAGCCACCCCTACTCCGGCCTGCTACCCTGCAATTTGTGGGTTGGATTCGCAAGCCACACAACACAACACAACACAAGTCAAAGCCAGTCGCACCACACAATGCACAAGCACAAGTGATCAATGCCAGAGCCACCCCTACTCCGGCCTGCTGCCCTGCGATTCGTGGTCTGGATTCGCAAGCCACACAACAAAAGTCAAAGCCAGTCGCACCACACAACGTACAAGCACCAACGATCAATGCCAGAGCCACCCCTACTATGGTCCGGTGCCCTGCAATTCATGGGCTGGATTCACAACCACTAACACGCGCCTGCACCCTAGAGTGCTCGCTAAATGTCACAACAGAGGATGGAGAGTCCAAAAGGCCAAACATGAAAAACAAATTTAAACAAAATTATTCCAAGAACATGAAAAAGCATGGCAGCCACGGATTTAACAGTAAATAAAACACACAACAGCAAATACCAAGCCCAAGCAGCAAGCGCAATGCCCACGAATCTGCACCCTTATGCTCAACGTGTATTTGAATAGGCGCCGAAGGGAAGAGCCTAGGAGAGGGAGCTTGGAAACTTGAGTCATGCAGTGCACGCCTTCTCCACAAAACATAATAATAATAATACCGCATAAATAAATAAATAAATAAACATCCCACAACGCATATCCAACACCCAAATGCCCGCAAATAGTCACAACAACGAGCTCCGACTATTTCCATTGACTAGAAAAGCCTGAGTTCACAGGTAGTATGGAGGAGAAGAGTAAAGAAGACGGGTCAACCATGGCGACCATGATCCCTCACACCTCCCTGCACAGGTGACCACAACAAATGAGGGAGAAAAAAAGAAGAGTCTAGGGTTTAAAAGAGATGGTCAATATTTTATTCCTATAAGGGAGAGCGAGGGGCACGTGTGCTGCATGAAAGCCCCACATTGTCGACTTAGAAGTCATGGGGCAAGTGGGCCTCATGCATTCCCCACGTTGCCAATTCAAAGTCTTTCTTTAAAAAAAAAAATTGGCTTAATTTTAAATTTAGTTGTTTATATTTTATTTCATTTTTTTTTAAATTTTCTTTTATATATTTTTAATTTGTTTTAAATTGAAAATAAATAAATAGAAATATATATATATATATATATAATATTTTTAAATGTTTAATAATTACTTTGAGAACTACTTTTCAAGTGTAATTAAATATCATTTTAATATAATTAAAATATATATATATCATTTGATATATTTAAAAAAAAAATCAAATTAAAGTTCAATTAAAGTGTAATTATTAAGTTTAATAAAGCTTAATTATGAAGTTTAATAAAGTTTAATTATTAAGTTTAAGTAAAGTTAATTTAGTTTTATATATTTCAAAATCATCATTTTAGAGTAAGTCACATTAAGTATGTTCAAAATCACATTAATTAGTTTTAAACTAAAAGTTTAATGACCAGAATCATGACAACAGGGAGGAGTTTCATGCGCACTAGGTAGGTAAGTTAGAGAGATCGGTGAGTATGGTGCAAAGCTAGCATAGTTACCGGGCGGGGGAGTTAGTAGTTTTTATAGGCAGTGACATCAAGCTTAGACGCTTTAAACCTAACCTATCCACTTTCCCTAAAGAGAGTAATGTCTGTTTACAGACAAGTAAAAAAAAAAACTTATGCCTAACCCTGTTTTCTAGTTTAAGTTGCGTAAAGGTGAAACATCCTTGAACTCACCCTGACAACTTTGGTTGATGCAGGTTAAATTATACAGGATGGTTAGGACTCAAGGAAATTGAGCCAGAGGAGCATCGTTGCAGGGACCGCCAGCGCCGCCACCACCATCGCCTGAACTAGCTCTCATACTGCGCTCTTTAGAGGCCATAAATGAGACTTTAAAGGGGCGTCAACCAACAGGGATCGAAGTGGAGCCCCCACCATCTGGAACGGGTAATCCAGAAGCATCGAGGGATTCAGGGGGAGGACCTCCACCCAAAGACATCACTAGAGAACAAAAGAAGATCAAACTTCTAGAGTTTGTCGGGGGTCACGCAAGTGAATGCGCAGAAGCATGGTTGGAAGGCATGACAAGGTGTTTTGCCTTAAGATATTATGCATCCACTTCAAAGGCAAAGATAGCAATTTTTCAGTTGAGAGATAGTGCCTTGAACTGGTGGGGAAACCTGGAAAGGCAACTGCATCTTACCTCGGACACCGTATCTTAGGAACTTTTCGAGGAGAGGTTCTGAAGGAAATATCTGCCAGCTTACTATGAGGAACAACAGGTAGGAGTGTTTCATGCCTTATTATAGGGAAACAGAACCATAGAAGAATATGAGATTAGGTTTATGAAATTGGTCAAATATGTTTCATGTATGGATAATGACAAAAGATAGGCATAAAGCTTTGTCTATGGGTTGAACCCTAAGATAAGGGCTATGGTGCGGATGTGGAAACTGTCTTCAGTAGTGGAAGCTATGGAAAATGCGTGTTATGCGAAGGAACACATGAACTTAACTGGAGGTATGAGACCAACCTTTCCGCATCATCCTGGATTCGTAGGGAAGGCCCCTAGGACATTTCCCAGGGGAGGGGGCTCAAGGCCACCTCCATATGGTAACATAGTCGCACCAAGGACAGTAGTCACAGGGATTTCAATGGAAACAAGTGTAGCATCTCGTTCATCACCAACGACGCAGGTAGGTCCAAGGCCATCTCAGGGAGCAGCTAGTAGGGGCAGGGGTTCCAGGGGAAGGAACTCATTTCAGAGACAATCACAGAATAGTGTGTAGGTTCAATCTTGTGTTACCTTTTGGGGATGTGGAGGACCCCATTACTAGTGTGACTGCCCAGAGTTACAATCAGGATTTGTGCATAGAGAAGGAAAGGCCCCGATGGGAAGAGTAAGTAGCAACCACTAGATTTACGCAACAGTTAATAATCGCCAGGCTGAACATCAATCCACGGTGGTGGAGTCATCAGGTACGCTAAATCATATCAATGTAAAGATTTTATTTGATTTTGGTGCTACTGATAGTTTCATTTCACCATCTGCATTAGAAAAGAGTGGGTTGGCAGGCTACGAGCACGATGACTTTGAACAAGTCAAGATGGCTTCGGGGGAAAAAAAAGTTGTAGGACCCAGCATTGATAATTGTATAGTAGACCTGGGAGTGTGTACTACCAGGTTGAAGGTTTACATTACTACTCTTGGAGTGTATGACCTAATCATTGGAATGGATTGGTTAGAATCTCATCGATCTTTGGTAGATTGTTTCGCAAAAAGGGTGCTTTGTCTTGACAATGAAGGAAGGCCAATAGAGATCCATGGTGTACGGAGAAAGGTGTCTCTACGCTTTATCTCAACTATGAAGGTTAAGTGATGCTTGAGGAAAGGGTGTCGACTATATGTAGTGGAAGCAGTGAGTGAAAGGAAAGGACCCTCGTTGGATCAGTACCTAGTATTGTCAGAATTTAAGGATGTTTTTCCGAACGAGTTACCAGGGTTACCTCCTGAGAGGGAGCTTGATTTTACTATTGAGATGAAACCTGGTGCAGAACCAATTTCCAAGACTCTGTATCAGATGACAGCGCCGGAACTTTGTGAGTTGAAAATGCAGTTGAAAGAGTTACTAGACTTAGGGCTAATAAGGCCAAGTGTCTCACCTTGGGGTGCACCAGTAATTTTTGTAAAGAAGAAGGATGGTTCCTTACGATTGTGTATAGACTACAGGGACTTGAACTGTGCTACAGTGAAAAATAGGTACCCAATGTTGTGAATATATGACCTCTTCGATCAGATGAAAGGAGCAGCGGTATTCTCAAAGCTTGATTTGCGATCAGGGTATCATCAGTTAAGGATTAAGGAAGGCGATATCCCAAAAACTGCCTTTTGAACTCGGTTTGGGCATTATGAGTTGTTCGTAGTACCTTTCGGATTGACCAATGTGCTAGAAGTATTCATGAGCCTCATGAACAACATATTCCAGAAGTACTTAGACCGTTTTGTACAAGTCTTTCTAGATGACATCCTCATCTATTCTAAGAATTAAAGAAAACATGAGGAACACTTGCGAGTGGTGTTGTCCTGCCTTAGAGAGAACAAATTGTATGGGAAGTTGTCGAAGTGTTCCTTCTTCCAGAAAGAGATCCACTATTTAGGTCATATCATTTCCAGTGAAGGAATCTCTGTGGACCCAAAAAAGGTAAAGGCCATTATGGAATAGCCAGTGCCAAAAAATGCTCATGAGGTGAGAAGCTTCATGGGGCTAGCAAGTTATTATCAGACATTTGTGGAAGGATTCTCAAAAATAGTGAAACCCATCACAACTTTGTAGCGTAAGGGGGTCAGGTATGAATGGAAAAAAGAATGTGATAGTGCATTCATTGAGCTTAAGAGGTTATTAACTAGTGCGCCAATTCTATGAGTGTCAGATATGGAAAAGGACTTCACAGTCTACACGGATGCCTCGAAGCAAGGGTTGGGGTCCGTGCTAATGCAAGATGGAGGAGTGATAGCTTATGCATCAAGGAAGTTGAAGAAACACGAAGAGATTTATGCTACTCATGATTTAGAGTTGGCAACTGTAATGCTAGCTCTGAAACTTTGGAGGCACTATCTTGTGGGGCAAAACTTTGAGCTCAAAATGGACCATCAAAGTTTAAAACATCTATTCACTCAAAAGGATCTGAATGCCAAGAAAAGGCGATGGAGTGAGTTTATGAGTGAGTACAATTTTGGTATTTCATACATCAAAGGAAAGGAAAATGTGGTTGCAAATGCCTTGAGCAGGAGACCATGTGTCTTCTCCTTGGTGCCCTTAAAAGTCAATATGAGAGAACGTGTGTTGACGCAACTCCAAGGAGACAATTGGTATTTAGAGGTTACTTCAAACCTCTAGAGTGGGAGGAAATTAGATCCAAAGTATGAAGGATATAGTCTGGAAGCAGATGGACTATTGAGATATCAGGGAAGGATGTACCTCCCTGAAGATGGGGATATTCGAAACATCATACTGAAGGAAGCCCATAGAGCACTTTATTTTGTGGATCTTGGTGTGAAGAATATGTAAACAGACATGAGGAATCTCTTCTTCTGGGTAGGCATGAAGCGCAATGTAGTCCATTTCGTCGCCAAATTCCTAGAGTGTCAACAAGTGAAAGTCGACCACCATCGCCCGACAGGCCTCCTACAACCACATGATGTTCCTACGTCCAAGTGGGAAGTCATCTCTATGGATTTTGTTGTGGGGTTGCCGCTCACATCTCATAGACACAATGCCATTCTTGTGATAGTTGATAAGTTAACCAAGAGTGCCCACTTTATTCCGGTTAGAGACACTTACGATGTCATTGATGTGGAACATGTGTTTGTAAGTGAGGTTATCCATTTGCATGGGATACCTAAGAAGATCATTTCAGATAGGGACTCCAGATTCACTTCCAGGTTTTGGACAAGTTTGCAGTCAACGTTGGGGACCCAGTTGAACTTAAGCACAACTTATCATCCTGAAACAGATGGGAAAACTAAGAGAGTAAATCAAGTCATGGAAGACATGATTAGGATGTACGTCATGGATAATCAAACCCATTGGGAGAAGTACCTACCTTTGGTATATTTTGCCTACAATAACAGTTTTCATAGCTCCATCGGAATGCCACCCTACAAAGCTCTGTATGGAAGGCCATAAAGAACACCATTGAGTTGGGATAGATTAGAATATCGAGTAATAGTTGGGCCATAATTGATTCAAGAGATGGAGGAACAGGTGATTCATATTAGGTAGAGACTAAAGGAAGCACAGGATAGGCAAAAAAGTTATGTGGATGCACATAGGACCGACCGAAGTTATGAAGTGGGAGACTAGGTTTTCATTTGTATCAGGCCTAATAAGAGTACCATATGGTTCGGGAAGGGGAAAAAAAGTTGTCCCCTCGATTTATAGGACCGTTCAGAATCCAAGAGAAAATTGGACCCGTTGCCTATCGTCTCGTACTGCAACCCCACTTGCATACAACTCATAATGTTTTTCATGTATCTATTTTACGTCATTATGTTGTTGATGAATCACATAAACCAAATTGGAAGGAATTGCAGGTATCAGATGTGGGAACTCTCACGGTAGAACCGTTACACATATTGGACCATAGAGTCTGACAAATCAGGAACCGTCGGGTAGACCAAGTTAAGGTCCAGTGGGACAAGTATAGTCCAGGACCTGCTACTTGGGAAGACGCTGAGACACTACGACGAGACTATCCCTCACTTTTTTGACCACCTCGAGAATATGTTTCTCGAAGGTTGGGTGTATGCAACACCACCTTTTGACTTAGACAACCAAGATTACCTAAGGCCTACACTTTTATTTTCTATTCACAGTGAAACTATTAAATGATACACTTAAAATTTTAAGACGTGTGAACTTTTATGAATGTTTAAATATTATTGATGATGATGGATATGATGCGATATACTATGTGAATGTAAATTTTCTGAATGTTTAAATGTTATTGATGATGATGGATATGATGCGATATATTGTGTGAATGAGAATCCTATGAAGGTTTAAATGCTATTAGAATGATGTTGGATATGATGTAATCTATTTTGTAAATGATAATTTTATGAATGGGTGTCGAAATTGAATTATGGGATATCATGAGATCTATTTCTAACTTGAAAACTTTGATGTTAAGTTGTTGGTACACGGATACCAAATTGAAATGATGATTGCATGCAATTACATGATGATAATGCATAGAAATATATGAGTTTGTGTTACAGACTAATCTGCAGGTTATGGGCTATGAAATAACTATGGGATAATAATGATGAAAGTGAATGACATGACCACTGGCCGAGAAACAATATGGTATGAATCTGTGTATGTGAAATTATATTGGTTTGGATACATTGCTATGATATGTGGACTAGTGCAGGATTTCAGGTGATGAGACTGCCCAAAACCGAATAAACGATGAAAAAACTCCCAGCAACACAGTGCCACTGTATATTCCATTGTAGGGTGTGGATCCTAATTATGAATAGGAGGGGTGGAGGCATTTCCCACCATGTATCCTCTGAAACTTGAAGTCATGGGAGGACGGTGTCAGCTCATGCTCCCCTAGACGTGTGATGATGACTGTCAGTTGACTGCTGGGGAATCTTGGTCGAGATAGTGACACTTACGCTTACGGGTTCTATTTGGAGTTAGGTCAATATAGTTGACGCTCCAAGATAGTCCAGCAGAGGAAGTGTAATGTCCCCACTTTGGGACATCATCACAGGGAAAAGACTTATGATGACCAGAGTAGTCAGATGGATGTTATAGTGAGTACAGGGGTATTTGAGAGGCATTGTGGGGTCTAGTTGGCATTTATCATCATATTCCATCATTATGAGCCATTCCACATAGGTTGGCTTTGGTTTCGTTTCATTCCGACAATTTCCATGAATTTTGACTATTTTGAGCTATAAGTCAATGGAATTCACTGAAGAGGTCATTTTGGGCACATTACTTGGAGGAACCTCTCAGTGTAATAGCTCATTGGAATCGGGAGGAGAAACACTACAGGATGGGATGGATAGAAGTGATTT